>APFE030444179.1:0-19260 GCA_000404065.3 Pinus taeda | reverse complement strand
GACTTTTGTGGAATATATAAGGCTAGTGATATCACTTAGGAATGATGTTTGAATTGTTACGAATTGAATATATATGGGTAGTCATATCACTTAGGAATGATGTTTGAATTGTTATGAATTGAATATATATGGGTAGTCATATCATTTAGGAATGATGTTTGAATTGTTATGAATTGAATATATATGGGTAGTCATATCCTCCTTCACCACTAGATTTATGTATCCCATTCAAATAGCTATTTGTAGGCCTTGTTTAATAACAAAAAAAATCTATTTCATTATTACTAGTGAACCGACATAAGCCGGCATAAATTAGACGGGTATTGGTCTGAGTATCCTTGAAGAGACCACCGAGTCTAGCCAACCTTAGGTTGCCCTTTGAGGCACCATCAAAACTCAAGTTTATGAACCGCTACACCAGAGCTATGAAGTGGTCCAGAGATGTCATTCCCAACTTGATTTTCTTTTCCAAGATGAGGGGGCTATCATCTTGGGTGATAGATTCAACATTTGCAAGATTTGAGCTTCCTAGGGGGGTACTTGCCAGTGTTCTTGATGTCATTTTTTTGCTAGGATTGTTTCCCAGATGTTCTAGACGACTACTTCCTAGACTTTCTCTTGGGGTAAAGATTGATTCTTAAACATTTAGTGATTCCCCTCCTTCCATATGGTCCATAGATTTAGTCCCAAAGACAACCTCCAACCTTTGCTTACCACAGGGATGGAAAATATGTGGGCTCTCCATACAAGTATTGTTTTGCAGATGTAGTGGTTATCCTGGTCAATTCTTCCAAATACATCTTGCAACTCTCTCCATTTTTGTTCTGCAAAAGGACACGGGTTGAGAGTATGTTCAATGTTTCCATTGTGTTGTTTGTACAACCAGTAGAAAGAGGACCATGGAATACCCTTCTTTGGAGTTGGTCCCATGTTAAAATGTGACCTCTACTTACAAGCCGTAAGAAGTTTGTCAACTTCGGCCACCATCCTCGCTTCCATATCTTTTTCCATATCAAGTTTCACCCTTTCCAGATCATTCCCCATCTGTAAATTGTATGCCTCTTTTATAGTAAAGGTTCCTTTAGTGGTGTGTCCCAATCTAACTATATATGGGCCATTGAGGGCAATTAACTTTCAGGATTCAAGTTCTTTGTCCAACTGCTTCCACTATTCTCACAAAGGTGCCTGTGGCCAGTCTGATTGCTTCTTCCATCTCCTCAATCCTTCCTCCACATGTCCTTCTTTCCAGAATTGCCCAACTGTATGGAGGTTGATGTCTTTAGTGTATGTAAATATGTCCCTCAAGTCTTGCCTTCCAAGCCATCACTCTCTTTGTTGCCAGGAGTCTTGCTACAACAATGTCGTTTTTCCATTATGTATTTCCCATAAAGTGTGTTGTTGGATGAGGTTCCTATTTTGGGCTACCAAGTTGCAGATTGCTGATCCTTTAGGGGGGTCCCTATATCTGAGAATATCTTTGGTTCTCATTGGCATGTTATATTTTCTTGTTCATTTTTGTTTCCAGAGGTCCATCCCTCCTGCTATGCATCTCCACCATAATTTTTCCCCATTACTTGGTTTAGAATATAGGGGTCTCTGAGACCTAGGCCCACTTTCATCCTTTTTTTATGAGAATAGGCCATGATATGAGAGCCCACTTCTTGACTTGTTGTCTACCTCCCCAATTTTTTTTTAAATGTCTTCCAGTTTAGACTAGGTTGTTTTTGGAGCCGTTATTCCTAAAAGTTGATAAATCATAATTGATTGAAGTATCGTTGTGAGAAGGGCTATCGTGATCGCTATGTTGAGGAATCTAAAGGAGCAACTGCTGAGTTTTCCATTGAGCTTTTGGAGCATAATTTGCCAACAAGAAGTCTTTAATGAATTCATCGATAAAGGCATTCCCAAATATTTGGAAGGAAGAGATCCAATGCCAAACCCCAAGATCTGGGCAAGGTATGATTGAACATTCCACTAGGTATTAAAAGAGAAGATACAAGATTTGTCATTGTTGATCATTGTTCGAGAAGTCTCCATGTAGGTGTACAAAACCTCTTTTAATCGCAAGATTCTCTCACTGAAACCTGGCAAATAGCATGATACCATTCACGAATTATTGGTGGGTGATGGACAAGTCATTACCACAAACCCCGATTCCTTTGATCTTTGAGTTTCAGACTTCATTCTTAATAAATCATCTTAACCTTTCTCAAAAGAATTTAAAAAAAAGATAAAAAATAAATAATAATAATAATATGGTTATATTATTATATAGTATAAAAATTATAATTTTAATAAAATAAACTTAATAGTTATCCTAGCGTGGGTGGGTGATGGATATATACCTATATGTATATAGATGTTACTCACGGGTAGAGGTGTTGGGTAACGGTGGACGTCCATTGGAAAAATAAGAATATTAGCTGAAAATTCAACAAATATACGTTAAATATCACGTGTTCTTTGTTGGAGTCGTCTAACTTTTCTAACAAATGGATTAGTGAAAAATAAACCCTAAATCTGATTGGCCGTTCTCATCATTTAACCAATGCATTTTGTTAACGGTAAACCATGGATCAAATCGATCATGGCATTAATGATTATTTGAGAAGATTGTGTTGCTCAATCTTCATCGCAAATTTTTGTAATATTTCGAAAACCTAACAAAGGGAAAGACCATATATCAGATTTCCAAATTTAGAATTCAGTTATTCTCAAGTATAATTTGGATAGTTTGGTACTGTCTGCATCTATGGAGTGAAATGTCGATTTGGCTGTTATTGTTTAATTATTATAGGTTGTAGATTTGTTCATTAAATTGTTTAATTATTATAAATTTTAAAGTTTTTAGTGAGAATTTGGTGAAAACCATTTTCATTTGTTATTTAGAATAGATTTTTTTTATCGTGTCTATATATATTCACCACCTTGAAAATTTTTAGATCGAGAAAAGGATATGTCGTATGATTCCGTTCATTTTCAAATATCAAAGGCATCGTGAATAAAAGTAATTTTAGTATTTTCGAAATAAAGATAAACGTTAGGAATGCACATTTCCAATCATATTTTTCGTAATATGTCATTATTGACTCATATACATGCTCTTGACGGATCTTGTGTTAATTTGATCTATTGACGGATTTTTTAAATTTATTTATTTTTGTGGACACTATTAAATTGAAAATTTCAATAGATTTACGTTTTTACACATCATATTAGATAGATCGGTGATAACTAGAGATATAATAAAGAGTGTTTAAAGACTCTCACCATATGAATAGTGAGTAACCCCTATAAAGTAGTAAGGGCAAACCATATGAATAGTGAGTAACTCCTATAAAACAATAAAGGCAATAGTGGCCTGACAATCGAGTGTGCTAACGCACCTTGGTGTACACTTCTAAACATAAATCATAGTATAATGCGCATCATGATATTCGATACATAATGCATACATCTCCATCATGCATGTTTGCTTCATCCTGCATCGTTTTGCCATCTCTAATGCAACATATATAAGGCACCCACAGACAGATCTCAATCCAACTGACTGCGAGAAATAGATGCATCCATATTCTCCATCATGCAGTCACATTTCCTATCCATCCAGCATTCTCCGAACGCACCGCAATATGGGCTATTAAACTGTACTTCTTTACACATCATATTAAAATGAGCCTCTAGGTTCAGGCTCAATAATTGAAGATATAAATAATTATAAAAAATTAGGGTTATCTAAAAAAATAGTAATAAAAAAAAATAGTTATAAACTATAGAAGGTAGATAGTTACACATGACCTAGTATAAACTTCAAACTTGAAGATCAAATTCTAATGAAATGATGTGAGTGTTATAATTAACTTTTGGTATTTTTAGTTAGTTTTTATCTAGAATTTTAAAAATGTTGGAGAGAATAATTTATGAAATTTTGAAAATGTGGAAAAAATAATTTATGGAGTTTTGAAAATGTTGGAGAAAATAATTCCAACCCATTCTTAATTCTAGTGTCATGCTCAATTTCACCTTAGTCTAGTCCGGTCGAGTTATAGTTGAGTTCTATTTAATTTATTAATTACTATTTCTCTCTTATATAATTTTATTTAACTATTACTAAGTTATAAGAATGAGAATATTAAATTAGCTCATTTTCCATTTAGTAATAATACGAATTAGCTGATTTTCCATTTTATAAATTAATTCTGGCGTCTGTCTTCCGTCTTTACAATCTTTCCTATAATATCAGAATGCAATCCTGCACAAGAGTCTTTGAGAGAGCAACGAAAAAAATGCTATCTCTCCGTTAAAAGCCAAGACGGTCATTAAAAAAAATGTTCGCATAGCATAATGTGGAAACATGGATGCAAATCCAAACTCTGGATTTGCAATAGGATTGATGAGTTCGAAGTAGGTGGTTATAGTAATGTAATATCTGATCCAACACTAGCAGCCCATTCGCGTCGGAAGATTGTGAGAAGCACATGATTAAAAAGAAAACAAAATCCCAGTAACGCACCCCAGTAGCTAAACCAGCCGCGTATAATGTCGACACTTCAAAAAAACGTCGAATTCCAGAACAATCATGCAGCGTTCGTTATAGAAGTCAATGGAAAGTATTGACTTTTTCAATTGACTGAAATTACAAGTTGACTCGTCTAAATACTTTCATTGATATGAGTTCAATTGATATGTATTCTCGGATATTCAGGAAATCTACAATAGATTTAAAATGGCCCACTAATACGAAATCCTCTGAAAGTTCCTCCAAAAGTTCCCGTTCTTTCGTTTGAAAGAGGAGGGAGCTTTTGGACGATTCGTAACAGTTAATGTAAAAGGGGTTCATTCTTTTATTAAAACGAGGCCATTCATTTAAGAGCTCCACTTTGGTGAATTTGGTTCCAAAATTTTTAAGAGGGCTCATGTAATTTTTGAATGGAATGTGTTTTTGAAATGGTTCGAGTGTTCTTTCAAAAAGACAAAAGACATTCAATTAAAAAAAATATTATTAAATAAAATATAATGAGGGCGTTGTTCAAATGTAGGGGTAGTATTGAAATATTATTTCAACATCGAAACAATGGAATGACTTGTAAAAGTTCGTGCAAAAGCGTTGTTTTCAGGAAATTTATAGATTTCTGTGTAGAAGCTAAACGAAGCCATAGAAAAGCCACAACATAGGTGAGTTGCATGCAGCTATTATGTGTGTAGTTTAGTTTAATTTGTTTGTTTAGTTACAGTTGGCTAATGTTCAACAAATGAGAAATGTCAAGAGGATAAGACACTCACAGCAATAAGAAGAGTTGTTTGGGATCTATTTAAACAAGTTGGGAGACAAAAGGAAAAAGAATTACTTCTCATTAAAATGCATACAAGAATACATAGATGATAACATTCTTCCCCTCATTATAGATGTGAAGACAACGAAGGAGGCCTCCGATATTCTTAAGAGAATTTTTGGTGTACGAAGGAGTATTGAAGTTGAAGATGAAGGTGGATATATAGCAGAAGATCTACAACGAGATAAAGAATGTAATTTGAAAGTGGATGACAATGAAAAAGAGAAAAATCACACAACTACTCCTGAATCTCATTGTGCACAACCACATGTGGATGACAATTTAGTGAATTAAGCGACAAAGTTTGCTGATGACACTGAAGTTTCCATTGGAGAAGCCATTGGTATGGTGAATCCATCACACCAATTAAAATTGATGAAGTTAATTTTGAACAAGAACAATCAACCAATGATGAGTGGTTGTGCATGATGCAATAGAAAAATATCATAGATATGATGTTATTTGGTGAAAGAATCCCACTTGGGAACTGAAAACCAAGTGGAAGACAACATGTTTGTAGTAATAGAAGAGAAGTGACATAAATAGAGAAGGAAGCACAAGAGGAGAAAGCTCTCATTGCAGAATAGAAAGAACATAATTGATATGATTACGTAGATGTTTTTAAACGTAACCATGATTTTGAATATGGAGATAATAGTAGCAATCAAGAAGAGGGAACACAATTTGAGAAAGAATTAAAGTTTGTTGAACCATGGCTTCAAACATCACGTGTTGATGAAGTCTCCATAGAAGTTGCAACAATGAATGTTGAAGATAACATGGAAGTTGTAGAAGATGAGAACATTAATGAAATGTTCATGTGTTGGAATCGTAAAGAGATACAATTTTATTACCATCTTATGTTGCATAGTATCGGTGATAAAAATGTTGATGATGAAAATCATGCTATAGAACATGACATGTGGAGGCATTCCACATGCAAGCATGTTTTCGAAGAAATAGATCTTATGCATGAACAACATGAACAACACATAAGGATGGAAGAGTTGCATGAGCAAATAAAGAAACTATGGTTTGAAGCCTACTACAAAAAGCCAAGAAAAGAAAATCCAACAAATGTCAAATTTTTAAAATTGTAAGCTTATTTGAGACTTATACTAGCATGCATCTTAGTTTACTTTTGTTTGGTTGTAGTTGAGAGGGATAGTTGGAAAAAATAATTTGAACCACTTGTTCTTGTTTGCTATGTGTCATAATTGTTGATCCAAGTGTCATAATCAGTTTTAGTTTAGTCCATTTCGGTTGAGTTATAGCTGAGTTCAGTTGAGTATGTAGTCTTATTTAACTATTATTAAGTAATGAAAATATTGAGGTCGCTCCATTTCCTATTCTTGAATGGATTCTTGTCTTTGTTTCTGCCTCTACTGTCTTTAATAGAAAAGTGCAAGAGTTAGGAATGAAGTATTGATCTAGGTTGGTTATGCATCTCTTATTTTCGTAGAGAATGAAGTTATGTTTAGTGAAGTGCTAGATAAGGTAAGTTAGTTAATTTTTTTACTACTTGCTGAAATATTCCCTATAATATTGTTGAAATATTCTTCAAATAAGTTGAAATATTTTAGAGTTTGTAAAATATTTTGAACTAGATAACTTTGCTGAAATATTCAATGTAATATTCTTTATAATATTGCTAAAATATTTTATGTACAATTTTGTAGATACTACTAGAACAATTGTTAAAAAAATCTCTATAGCATTACAAAAACCATTTGCACCATTACTTAAATATTCTCTACACTATTGATAAAATATTCCCGATAATATATTCCCTGAAAAATAGCTGAAATATTTTCTACACAGTACTCCAACAGTAATCTAAAACTTATTCACGGCACTAAAAATTCACTGAACAGTACTGCAGAAGTTCGTCATAGCACTACAAAATTTCTCATTCTACAGAAGTTGTTCACAATACTAAAAAAATTGCGCATAACATTATGAAATCCGAAAAATTCTCAGGAATATTGCAAAGTGAATAACACATATGAAACATGTATTTGTTATAACAAGTTTTTAACACCCTTTAAGTTTAAGTCAAATTGCTATTGGGGCAGTCATGTCCAAGTCTCCCTTGTAACCGCAACTTACCCTGCCAACCTCCCTTGCAACCCCTAAGGAAACGCAAAGTTGTTTGTCCGAAATATTCGAACAACATACACCTGTAATGAATAAACCGGCACGGCAAAGATAACTTATGAGATCTATCTTGAGTAAGGCATTTTGATAGGAAAATTATAGATTGTGATGTGAATCCTCCTTGGCAAGTATTCTACGCTACATGTATGATAATTTTCATAATTATAATCGAATTCCAAATTCCATTTCGTTGATGAAAATCGATATGTTCCAAAGTCAACCACACTTTACGTGTTTCAATATTTAGTCAATTAGGGTTGTCAAAATGGAACCCAACAAGGCGCAAATTCATTGAACGTCGTAAATTTTGGTAATAAAAGTAGAAATTGTCATGCGCGAAGCAATTTCTTTAGATTGATTCTACAATGGGTCAAAGAAAGATAGAACATGAGTTGTGGAGCCTTGATAAGTGGATTCTTTGTATGGGCTTTCCGGTAAGGCATGAGGAAATTTCAAAGAAGAAGATCAGATTCCAATTTTATTCCTCTTTTAGTGAGCAATATAGATCGCAGTTGTTTATAATGCGATTTTTTGAAAATTTTCGGCAGAAATTTATTGGAATCACAAGTTTGATATCTAGTTTCTGCACAATCAAAGCGTCCTAGGGTTTTTCAGGGTGCTGAATCCAAATATGTAGCTAAAAAACCATTTTAACTGCAACAAATCAAGATTTAACCTCAATTTCTTCAGCCGGATTCCGCCACCAGAATCTCCAAAAAATCACATTATAGTCAACTCCATATAAATCAAGATATACAGTAAAGTTCATCAGCTTGAAAAGAGTGATATGGAAAACAAAAGCCAATGTCTACCCACTGTGTAATGAAAATGAATGGTATTCATAGACTAACCTACAAGAGTGTAAAATGGATTTGCAATCATTTAACAACTCAATCAAGTTAAAAAGGAAAATTAAATCATTTACTCTTCCTATAAAATAAATTAAATGATGTTAAAAGTAAAAAAAATATACTCTTATTTTAATATAGATAATTAATGTTATTCTTTAAAATTTGTAAATTTATAATTTTAAAGGCGAATTACATATTTTTAATTATTAAATTTAATTTATATTTTTTTAAAATAAAATTCAAAAAAAATATAAATATAAATTTCATACATAATAAACTCATAATTATAAATTTAAAATAAATAATACAATAAGAAACTATAGTATTGTTCTAAGCCATTTTCCAAGCACTCATGTAATATGGAGCGTTAACTTAGTTCCGTGTGTTATATATATTTTGATTAATAGAAAATAGTCCACATAGACCTCTTATACTTTACTTGAGGTGAATAGAAATAGGTTGTTGTGTAACACATTCTTAAAATTCTATTGGAATTGTATTGGAGAGTTGAGATGGATATGATATCAAGGTAGTTCGTGACTTGTATAGGGCCAATCATATCACTTAGGAATGTTGTTTGAATTACTATGAATTGAATATATACAGATACAGTTAGTTATATCACTTAGGAATGATGTATGAATCTTATGCATTGAATATATACGGGTAGTCATATCACTTAGGAATAATGTTTGAATTATTATGAATGAGGTTTGAAGTATAAATTTTGGTTAAAATATTTAATATGCCTTGTAATGGATATTTTGAAAGATAAAATATATAATGATAAATTAAAATTATATTTCATAATGAATCAAATATGTTAAATAAGATATAATTTATGAAGGATGTTTGAAGTATAAATTTGCATTTGTTTATAATGAGATTTTTTGAAAGTTTTTTTGTGGGTTTTTCCGGTTAAAATCCGGCAGCAATTTATTGGAATCACAAGTTTGATAGCTAGTTTCTGCACAATCAAACTATCCCATGAGTTTTTCGGGGTGTTGAATCCAAATATGCAGTTAAAAAACCATTTTAACTGAGACAAATCAAGATTTAACCTCAATTTCTTCCGTCGTCACCGGAATCTCCAAAAAGTCGCATTATAGACAACTCCTATAAATTTAGGTTAAATTATTTAATAGGTTTTGTAATGTGATGGATATTTTGAAATAGAAAATATGAAATGTTAAATTATAATTATATGTAAACTAAATTTAAGATATTTTATATTTTAATAAATTATAATTATATATATTATTTAATTTATAAGGTAAATAAAGTGTTTTTTCTATAAAATATTTTAATAAATTATATATATAATATAATTTATAATTTATATGGTTATTTAAAGTAGCTTTTGTTTTTAAATAGTTTGGATTTCTGAGACAAGTAGTTGATTCTTACCACTATCATTATAATTATTATATGCATATGAACTATCTTTACCAAAGAATCAAAATATCCTTTTACATAAGGAATGTCATAATAATACACATTTACACAAAAATTGATCTTTTACCTCATGGATAATAAAATTAGTTTAAGTTATAGTGTTTATTTTTAATGCATTTTATTTTAGTGTTTATTTTTAATTCATTTTAATTTGGTTTTCTAGGGCATAATTTTAAACATTAACTTGCTTTTTAAATATCTTATTTTACATTTATATCAAAATGATATTTAAATATAAAAACTAAAGACTTAATCCATATTTAGTAACTCCAAATCTTATGCCTATTCTGGACGGATTGTTCAAATGATTCTTGAAAATTTATATGTACAAAAACATATTTGAATGGAAGAATGGGAAACACAAGAGATCGAACTTAATAAATTAAAAAATGCATTTTTTTTATTTAAACAAGGTCTAACTTAAAACACTAATTATGTATTCACGTTACAAATAGGCAATTGATTGTACTCTTAATTAAAAAGGTTTTTGTTTTTTTGTTTTTTTTTCTTTAATAAAAGCAGGATAGAAAGCATAACTCTTTATCCATTGGGCTTGTAAATACATGATAACAAATAATAAATAAAAATGAATCAAATTACATTCTCTCTTTCTTGCAATTACATCATGATAAATAATAAATAATAAATAATAAATAAATCAGATTACATTCTTATTTAGTAAAATGTACTAAGGAAAAGATGAAAAAGGGATTATATTTATTTTAACAAGAATATGATTTCATTGCATTACATTCTTATTTAGTAAAATATATTCACCATAGAAGAAAAGAGGAATTATATTTTATTTTAATAGGAATATAATTCTTAAAATTCTTTGTTTCATCATTGTTGTGAGTAAATATTAATAAGTGATAATGAATTTAATTTATTTTAAAAAATTTTGAAAATTATATTTACTAATGTTATTATAAAACCCATAATATTAATAATAAGGAACCCTTGGTGTATTTTCTCAAAGTACTCCCCTTACATGTATCAACTTGCTCTATTATACTTTTGGGAAGATCAGTAAAGAACGGTTGCATGATTATCAAAGCCCCATGATGCAAGTGGCCCAATCACCTATGCCACAACTCACTAACATCTCGACTTTGCATCTTCTCTGCTTTCATGCTCAAAGAAGTGCAATCCTCTACCTCCAACTTATAAAGATTCTTAACTCGAATCCCTATCTTCTTTACTTGACCAGTGGCTATGTGTTGAAGGAACATTGTTCCTTTCGAGAAAATCACATCATAGCCTCTATCCTGAATCATGGCAACTGATACTAAGTTCTTCTTCAACCCTGACATATACATAACACCCCTTAAGGTGAGAGGAGGACCTTTCTCCCTCTGAAAATTAACCGTGCCCAATCCAGTAACATTATACCTCCTGTTCGAACCCATCTCGATATGCATCTAGAGATATTTCTCCTCTAAGTGACTAAACAACTCCTTCTCACTAGTCATGTGGAATGAACCTCCATTGTCAAGGTACCATACACTACCCATCATTGGTGACACCGTGCATGCAATGAGAGTAAAGTCCAATTCGAATTGAGAGGCCAAAGCTTCACCCACCGCTCCTCCTGATGACTTTTTCTTTGACTTCTTGAGCGGACAATTTGTAGAAAAATGGCCTAGCTCGTGACAATGAAAGCACTTAAATTTCACCATGTATTTATTCTTACTTCCACGGCAAGAATCCGATTTGGAATGGGATGCCTTCCCTTTACCTTTCCTTGCCTTATTCGCTAAGGTACAATTTTCCTCATCATCAATGCTTAATGAGTAACCATATATGGCATTCCTTTTGATCTCCTCCTATATCAAATCCAACCACAGTCATTCCCATTATGGTAGCTTCTCCCTTCCATTCACAGAGTCCTAATAAGTATTCCAACTCTTAGGAAGGCCTAGGAGGGCTAGGCTCACCATATCATCCTCGACAATGATTATTCCAACACTTCCAAGGTCCTCACCACAATGAGTGAACTTGGTCAAGTATTTTGGAATGGTCTCGTCTTTTTCCATCTTCATTTTTCAAAGTTTGCTTTTTAATGCGAACTTCCTATGGTCACTGTTGTTCTAGAATAGGTCTGTCAATGCTTTCCACACATCATACGAGATTTCCTTCCCATGGAGACTCGAAACAATGTGGTCTTGAACTCCCTCAATGATTTTCCGTCTCGCCTTTGTCACACATTTCTTCCATTCAGCCAGATTCTTTGCATTTGATGGTTCTGTCTTAGGAATTTATTGATCAACAAATTCCTTCAAGTCATTATCCTCCATCACAACCTCCATTTTGTCCTTCTAGGCTATATAATTCGAGCTGTCTTCCAAGAAGTACTCATGTCGCAAACCGTAGAACGTCATCTGCCGCTCCTGAAGTATGTATTACAAATTTGAATTTCACCTGTAATCCAAAACTCAAAACTTGGAAATATCCTCTACTATATTATCTTCAATTCTGATAGCATGTAGATTTTCCTGTAGATTCACAGCTCATGTAATGTACTAAAACACAAGACAAGAATCTACTCGACTCTTTCAATAACCCATATTTCCTTGCGCAATTCATGTGAGGAATAACCCATATTTAATTGGGAATTCCTTCTTCCATAACTGCACATTCCAAAACTAGTTCCTCTTATGATTGCATGCATGATATGTACAACTCGGATCATTCTACAACTGATAGTACATTGCCCCTGCACTCTAGTCTCAACTAGGTCTTTCTTTGAACTGACATGCATGGGTTTCTCATGAGAGAATCTTCAGTTAGATGGAGTATCCTTGAGGATGCACCAGTGCACCAACTCACTACTAATCCTCTACTAGTTCCACAAACAACTAGAACTAGTTTAACTATCTATAACTCAGTCAAACTGAATTATCTAGCTACAACTCAAATAAACTCATCGTGGACCCCTAAAATTTCGGGGGAACATATTCATGACTACATAAAGACATCCAACTCAAAATTCCTAAGCTAATTAAGTCAATTAAACTTAATTAACTATCTACAAGTTGCTATAAGAATATAATTTGATCTTAATTCAAGGAGAAATTAAACTAGAATCTTTTGTTGTTATTTCTCAACACTAAAGGCCAATTGGAAGTATCAAATTAAGCTTCGCAGAAGTCCTACCAATTGAGATCGTCCCTACCCTTGTTTTATCTTCAGCTCCATACATATAATAATGATCCCTACCATTGTCTTATCTTTCTCCTCAATACATGTAATAATTGTCAAATATGTAATGTAAAAAATAATGAAGCCATTAAATTATTGCTTCCAATTGCACAACGTATTCAACTTTCCACAAAAATTGAATAACTTGATTGGAATGCATTATTTTTTTGTTTTTATTTTATTTTAGGTCAATAATAACCATATAAATATATTAATATATATATATATATATATATATATATATATATATATATAAAATAATTTTGATTAAAATGTGTTATGAGATTATATAGATTTCACCATTCAAACTCACAATTCCAATTCATTTCTCCGAATTTTTAGCAAAATTAAAAAAAAATAAAAATAAAAAAAATACCAAGAATAAAAACCTAAAAAATTTATACTGTCACTTTATTTTTTTAAATAAAACAAATATTGCAGTGACTCGCGAGAGGGAGTATTAAACACGGAATACATTTCTCGTAAACATAAACGAACAGTTTAATATTTTGCGAAGATACTATGGTTCCAATCTCCATGGCGAATCTTTCGGGTCATGGAGCTTTCTACATTTTATCCTGACATTAATATATTTATTAGATATATTTTAATTGGTTGTATTATAAGTTCAACCATCACTATCTCTTGTATTGCGACGTAATACAAAATAGTACGTTCTGGTTCTGCATGATCGTTGAATTTAAAACCATTCGAATCTGACAGCATATATAGGACTCTATATGCTATTTGTAAAACCTAACAACGTGACTTGAGGCTCTATGTACTATTTATATAACCTAACAAGGTGACTTGACGGTAATGTCGAAAACATGGCAAGAGTTAATCAGTCTGCTATAGGGTATTAAATGACTGATTAGCTGCATGTCCTTTAACTTTATAACACACTCCCGCACTTAACGAGATAAATGAAAAGTAATGAGATGTGTTATAAAGTTAAAGAGCATTCAGCTAACCAGTCATTTAATACCCTATGGCAAACTGGTTAGCTCTTGCCAAGACACAAACTCATAAAAAGATTACTTCATTTACTTTTATTTCCCATTTTGAGTTTAGGTTGGAATCAGTAATTATCATTGTTGGATGACTCATAAAAGAATAACTCAACCTTTATTTTTTCTAATTAAATTAAGATTAGTGGAATACTAGATGAAAGCTCGATTTCATTTCATAAACCATGAATTTATGCTTCTGATTTCGGTACGATGGTTGCAACACAGAATGAAAACAATACTTTCACATTTGTTAGCCTCTAATATACACAGTTCATCAAAAGAATAAAAACCATACAGTACAGTTCCAAGCAATTAGTTTATGCTAAAAATCCTAAATCTATTTATTTAATAATACAACCAGATAGTGGGTCCGAAACTTCTGTGAATTTTCCAATCTAGCCTCTAATATACACAGTTCATTTAAAGGAATATAACCATACAGTACAGTTGGATATATAGGATATATAAACCATACATAGTTTTTCCAAAGCTAGTAGTTTAAAATAATACAACCAGATAGTGGGTATGAAATTTCGGTTAATTTTCCAATATAGAAAAATGATATATTCTATGATACAACATTATTATTAAATTTTTTGTGAATTTTTTAATAAAAAAATATATTTTAAATAGAATAAGATTTTTTTTATTTATAAAACAAGCGATGCATTTCACTTATTTATTTTAAAAAAAACACATACTCTATTTCTTTAATTTTAAATATATGACATCTAAAAAACACATTATCTTAACTATTAAACGCACTCAAAATATATTATTTAATTTCCACAAAATAATACTTCTAAAATTTTGATACTTTCGTGATGTTTGTCAACGTAATGTCTTTCTAGTCACAGCTCCCGTCACCTGAAATATTCAGCCGATACCTCTAATAGAATTAAGCGAAACGGTCGGGTCCAGGCCTACAAATAAGGATCTGTATTTGCTTCCACTGAAGAACTCGTCCTTTGGCTACTTTTAGAGATGGCTGCCCTCCCAGGTGATGATTTCAATGTAAAAATAGTTCGCAAGGAAGTTGTAGTTAATGCCCATCCTGTGCAGGAGCATCGGCTTCCTCTGTCCAATTTGGATCTGACAATTCCTCCTGTTTCGGTGAGTCTTTTCTTATGTTATAAGCAGCCCAACCCCAGATCAGTATCCTCCTTTGCAGAGGAAGCTACCCATGATCTGAAAATTTCGTTATCAGAGGCATTGTCTTATTACTATGTTTTTGCTGGCCAAATGGTATGCAATACCTCTGGCGAGCCAGAACTGCTCTGCAATAACCAGGGTGTTGAATTCGTTCAAGCTGCTGCGAACATAGGACTTGCTGAGTTAGATTTCTACAATCCAGATAAAACCATTGAGGGGAAGCTCGTTCCAATGCTTTCAAATAACTCCGTATTTTCTACCCAGGTAAGCTTCCCTGTATTTTTAACTCTGTTCAACGCAATATGCTAATTCTGCGTTAGGCCTTTCTATATATCCCTTCACACACAATAATAAGAGAAGCAATAGTTTATTAAACCCTACATATGAGTATAGTAAAGTCTTATTCAAAATCATTTTGACTTCAGAGATTATTATCGAAAATGATTCGGTTCCTGTTTTGTCAGGTAACAAAATTTAGTTGCGGAGGAATTATTATTGGGTGCAAATTTGATCATAGGATTGCTGATGCATTTTCTATCAATATGTTTTTATTATCGTGGGCAAAGCTTACTCGAAAGGAGTCCATTGAAATGTTGGCACCTAACTTTGATAGATCCGTGTTACTCCCTCGACGCCCTCCTCATTATTGCTCTGCAATTGATGAAATGTATACGAGACACTCTTCTCTGCCTCTATTAAAATCCAAGAAACAAGATGTTCAGTTTCTCCAAAGTAATGCAAATCAACACGGTAAACGGTATAGCAAATTGGTTGCCTTTTCTGCTTATCTCTGGAAGTTACTGATCCTTAGTCAGGAGATCGACAATGATCGAAATTGTAGCATAGGTGTGGTTATTGATGGTCGTACCCGTTTAACCAACATGGGAATACCTTCTAATTACTTCGGCAATGTATTATTATTACCTTTTGTGGAAGCTCAGGCCTCAGATATTAAAAGCAAACCTCTTAGTTGGAGTGCTCAGCTCATTCATAACGTTATATTTAGAGCAGCAAATGAGGAACATTTTCAAAGCTTAATTGACTGGGTGGAGATGATCCGACCCGACCCTGGCTTGGCTACTATTTATTGCAAAAGGGACATGGCAGAATCTAATGGTCCAAGCATTTTGATTTCTTCTGGCTTACGTTTCCCTTTGTCTACGATTGACTTTGGATGGGGAAATCCTTGTTTTGGAAGCTACCATTTTCCTTGCGGTGGAGAAGCCGGTTACGTGATGCCACTACCAAGTCCTTTAGGGGATGGAAGCTGGGTGGTTTACATGCATCTTCCTATGAATCAGCTCGAGGCCATTGAGTCCCATGTTGACTGCCCTTTTCGTCGTATTACTTCAAACTTCCTAGGAATGTATTGATTACTAAAACCTTTTATCTTATGTTTTTAGTAGATGGAAAACTTCATTGATGAGTGTACCGTTCTGCTTCCTTTTCATTGGGGATGTTACTCTAATTTTTCTTCAAAATGGTATTAGTTTATTATCAGAATAAAAAATAAAACATTATGCTTGCATTTTCTCTTTTAAGTTTAACATGTAATTTTGTTTATGTAAAATTTGTTGTATTCTATGTTAAATTTGTCGTATTTTAAAGGTTATATATTAAAATCTAAAAGATAGAATATGTATACGTCTATAAATTTAATAATTAGATAGTTGTGTTGAGCTAAGTTCATGTTCTACAACAGTTTGGCGTAAGCTTGGCTTTAACTTTAAAAATAATTTATTATCATTATTATAATTATTGAATGAAGTTTATTGATATATGTGAATCACATTTACTAATGTGATTGTACTAATGACAAAAATTCTGTCATTAAATAACAAATGATGATCAGTGTATCAAGCACATATGCTAAACCTAGTTGTTATATGGTCAACATCATTTGAAATTTGACTACTACAGATCTATATTAACCATATTCCTACCAAGAAGAAAAAGGGATCAAATCTCTTGATATGCAAAAGGATTTAGACCTCAGGAGAAGTAGTCCCTCTCCGTGGTTAGGAATGATTCTTTGAGAGAGATGACCTCTCACTTCAAAGTTTATTAGACTCATGGTTAATATGGTTCTATAGGGATATTTAAATGAACATTTAAACTTTTATTTTCCTATATTAGGTTATTTATAAGTTAAATATAAGATTTTTTTAAGTATGTTATATCCTACAGTTGATATAAAATATAGTGATTAGGCATAATCAGTTGTAGTATGTACTATTGTCCCAATATTTTCCGTTGTTTACATAATTTTTATATGATAAGTTGCATGAAAATTTTATAATATTAGGTAAATTTTAAAAAGTAAACATGGATTTAGATATGCAAGGTAGTTAATACTTGAAATTCCAAAAGAATGAGAATATAATAAGTATAATAACTCTTTCATTTATGACCATAATATAATGATTTAGATTGAAAAAATTACAAACATTCAATAAAAACATCTACAAACATATTTATATTTTATTAATTAAGATTTTATCTTTTACCAATTATAAATATCAAGATATTCTCCTCTTCCGCCTAACTCAATAGACCAATCTTGTTTTCTAAATCTATGCTTAAATTTTCACATTTACAAATAAGAAGTGGCTTTCAGATTTAATCAAATATGTGATGATAGCCATGTATACAAAACTGATCTTCCACGTGTGTGCTTAGTGATATAGAGTATATTAATATTGGTGGCCATTCCACTACTAATCATCATGGAATTATCACAATTCACCATATAATCACCATTTATTGGTGATGAAATTGGGGCTACCATTTGTCATATTAAAGATAATATTAAAGTTCACAATAGATGTCAAAGTATGTTTTTCATGTATAAGATTATTATTTGTTCATTTTATAAGTTTACATAATTTCATCATTTAGTTATATTAATAACTTAATTTTAAGGTCATGACTAAGTCAAACACCAATTGATGTGTGATACTCATTGTTTATGGGACAAGGGACCCACATCGATATACATATTCTACTCCTATTTGTATTTGAAACTATGACGTCCTAGGTATACTTTTTATTTACATAGATCTAAATGATACATTTAAATAATTTCATATATAGGATTTATAAAATTAAATACAATTTATATATAATTCCCATATATTAAATGATGTCGATCTACTAGCCACAAATAGATAGTATATATTAATAGACATATTTGTTATTGATATTTAATAATTTAATATTTGTAATATTTCATAACTACTATATATTGATATACTGTATATGCCACATGTTATTATTTAATAATTTTATAATTTCATTATATAAAAACAAAAAAATAAACCTAAATGAAAAATAATTAATATTTAGAATTATATTCATCGACACCGGAAAGAATATGCCGCACTATTTCCTCTTTCCTTTATCACTTGGATTAGAAAAAAAATTACCATGCAAACATTCGATAGAAGAATGCTCATCAATATACTTATGCTTTTCCAACCATTGAAATATGTTATGGGTTAACTTCTTTAATTAATTTACTATTCAACTTTTCATGAATGATGTCGCTCCGCATTTTGTTGAGAAGATTATTGATTCACTGTAAAATTCAAACACCATTCTTGTATGTTTTGGATTTATTCTATATTTCATCATCATTAACTCTCTCATATGAATGGGCACGCCGTACTTTTAGCCCGGTACTTTTCAATCTAAATTACACACAGAACTCTAAGTTGACAATCAACAGGTGATGCTCCCCATTGAGCGACACTCTATGAATCTTTATTATAAAATATTTTGAAGATTTTTTTATTACGGAACATCTTTCAATGATGTGAACGGAGAAAGTCTTTTCATTGCGGAATATCATATAATTTTTTTGTGTATATGGTTAATCTAATTATAATATTGATTAAAAAATGATTTCCACCTACTTAGGTCCTGCCTTTCTCTGTTAGCATCATAGAATTAAAATGAATAATATTCCTATATTAACCTTATAATAATGTAAAATGGATTTTAAACTCCTCAACAACTTAATTAGGCCAGAAAAGAAGGAAAACTAAAACTAATTACTTTTCCCCAGGAAACAAATGAAGTGACTTTAGAAGTAAAGAA
>APFE030444171.1:41058-72682 GCA_000404065.3 Pinus taeda | reverse complement strand
AACACTATGAATGTACACCAGAAAACCAACAACACTTCTCTATAAGATACAAAATTCCAGCCCCTGGATCTCTGTGATGAGGGATCCATATATAGATGATTACAGAGAGGTGAGTCATCTCCTAGGATCTTGATTAGTGTCCTCTCTCTGATAGTTCCTGCTTCCACTTGGAGAATGATGATCTCTTACTCATCCTTGGTCGAAAACAGAGAGGCAAGTGTAAGAGGGGAAGCTTATGGAAGATTCCATGATCTTCCACCTTGCATTTTGTCCCTGCCATTTGTCCATTCCCGACCATCGCACCCTACAGAGGAGCAATTTAGTATGCATCGCACCTTGCACATTGGGAAGGTGAGATGCATCGCACCCTCTGCACTGGGATTTCAGTATGGTCCATTTTTGACCATTTATGAGCAGTTTTCAATGGAGAACTTCTGGGAGATGATGTAATCAGCTGACCTTGTTCCTTTAGGCAGTGAAGCAACACTTTTAGGGACTTAGGAGCCCTCACTTTGTGGACATTTATGATTGGGGTTGAAGTGCCCAAAAATGTCTATAATACTCATGTCCATCATGGTGATGAATCCAATGTTGTTTAATGTTTTAACGAGTTTGATAAAGGTGTAACTCGGTATCATTTTCATGTTTAGAGAGTTTGAAAAAGACATGAAAAAGAAAACTCGACATGGTTCCTTTTCATACATTTGTGTCTCTTGAGCCCAAAAAGGTAGAAAACGATACTTGAGAGAACCTCTTGACCATTTTAGTCAAGGAGTAACTTTTTCATAAATAGTTTATCCTAACCCGAAAAAGGAGTAAACGTATACTGGGTAAACGTCATTTCGTAGCCTTTAACGAGCTCAAAATGAGAAGATATCGACAATCTTTTCATGTTTAAAGAGTTAGAAAAGAGCTTAAAAGTGGACCCCCATTTTTATTCTCTTTTACGAGTTAGAAAGGGAAAAATACTCAGCAATATTTTCATTTGAGTTTTACGAGTCGATAAAAGAGCTTAAATGTGACTCCAGTACCATCATTAGTAATCTATCACCTGTTGCTGCACTAAAGGTAAATGCATTATCCAATTTTTGAGGTAAAAATAGGTTAAAAATACTTTTAAAACCCCAATATTTCATGAAAAATGAATAAAAGGAGGAAAAAGTAAATAATTTTTACCATTTTACCTTTTTACCTTGTGTGGAGAACTTTTCAACCATTTTTGCCCTAGATTTTTAGGAGTAGATTGCGGGAGATCCGGGAGGCCGTTCGAGGATCCATCAGTTGCAGGTAACAACCGAGACATTTAGCTTCATTTTAATGCTTATTTTTCCTATTTAACCATTTTTCGGATTTCATGAGGAGGATTTAGAAAAAAGAATTTGCCCGTGGTCGACACGATTTCCAGGCATAGAATCGCGCCGATTGAGGGTTTTTAACTCTGTAAATCGCGTCGGCTCCATGAACACAAAAAATTCAATATTTTTCTTGCATTTCTCTACTTTGATCCAAATTTCTTTAGCCAAGGATGATTGTTGACTTGATTCTATGGTTTTTGCAGGGAAAACACAGCTAAAAATGGTTGATTGGAGGGAATGTGAGCATGAGGACATTGATTCATAGGCATTGGCAGACCCAAATTGTTTAAATGCCTTGAGGAACTATGGGATCCTCAGATTCTTCCTCACACTAGGTCTTCGGGCTTAGCCTGAGTTGTTGCAGTTTTCAACTAGTCTCTAGGATGTCAATCGGGAAGTTTTATGATCCGAGACCAAGAACTAGAGTTGGAAACTTCCGACATTTATTTCATCACTGGAATGTCCCGAAGAGGGGAACCAATCAATCTGTATGGGTCCAAACCTATTGGAGCAAGTCTGAACATGTTGCTCACGGAACATTGCACAGAAGCACTAAAATCAAAGAGCAGTGAGATAGAGATCATGATTGTTCGGGATCTTGTGCTAAAAGTGCTGTTGTTGACCATAAACAGAGTAGCTGGGGCTAAGGCATAACATGAGTTCAATAAGTCCAAGTTTCAGTATGTTATAGACTGTACGGTGCCAACTATATTCAACTGGGTGGAAGCCATGAAAGTAAAAATCAAGGGCAAGCTATCCAAAGCCAAGGCAGGAACCTAAAGCAGTTCGGATATGGTTCTGTTCTAGTGACCTTCTTTTTGGAGCGAATCGTGCTATTTCACTACCAGCTTTCTGAGGTGAATCCACCATTGCCACGAGACTCAAAAATGGTCCGTTGGAGTGCATTGATGCTTAGAATCATCTGGGGCCAACATATGTCATATAAGCCCACCTTCTTTTCGTGGCTATGGGTCAGCTGATTGTAGTAGAGGATTGGCCCTATAGCGGTACCGACTTTCACGGCGATCCAGATATGCTGCTCCCAGAGGGATAAGATTATGATGATGGAGGTAAGCATAAAAAATTTTAATTTTTTACTTTTTATTGTTTTTGAAATACATGCATTCATGACGTTTCGATTTTTTAAATGTAGATGTGGGACCAGAGCGTCCTACCGGGATGTCCCCGATTGCCAGGCACATTGCTCAGTAGTTCAATATCTCTCCTTATCAGGAAGGAAGCGATAATGAGGAGGAAATCGCGCGAAACCTCAAGGGATTGACCAGAGGTATCCTAAAGTATGCCTGGATGGGTGACATTCCATGCCAGTATCAGAGGCACACAGTGGGGGTATTAGACCGGATCCACCAACTACTGACTCATGTAGTATGAGAAGTTATGTGCTATCATGAGCATAGATGTATTTGAACACATATATTATTTTTTGGGGTTTTGATGTATGACACTCAACATTATATATATATATATATATTATATATATATATATATATATATATATATATATATATATATATATATAATATATATATATATATATATATATATAATATATATATAGATATATATATAATATATATATATATATATATATATATATATATATATATATATATATTTATATATATATTATATATATATTCTATATATATATATGTTTATATTTCCTTGCTTACTATGGTACAAATGTTTTGTTTTTTTTTTTCACATGCTTCACAAATGTCTATCCAACACATAATTAGCTAATGTATGTGTCAATGTATTCATATGCCCAGGAATATGATGACATGTAATGTAACAAAATTTCTCTCCAATAGACGAATACGCAAATACATTCTCAATATCTGAGGGTTTCTGGTGGAATATTTCTTGTTGAGTTGAAGAATAAAAAGTTGTGAATCAAGGTTGACAACCAATTCCTGAATGTCAAGAGCAATAGCTTCTAACAACAATTTGATAACTACGCTATACTCACCAATGTTATTGGTTGTTCGACCTAAAAAAATACCTTGAAGATCAATCAACTCACCATGGGGGTCATAAATGGCCCATTCCATAGATGATAGATTCCGATTACTATGACAAGCACCATCAATGAAACCAGTGTGAGGAGACACAGACATCTGCAAAGCAGGTAAACACATAATAAGCAAGAAAGCTTCTTGAAAAACAACACACCAAACCACACTGCAAAAAAATGAATAACACACTATTGTACAAAAGTAGACATGTAAGATGACCAAGGCATAGTAATTTTTCAAATAAAGCCCATCACGGGGCTTGTCTAAGGCATTGCCCTCATAATCAATTAGCTAATAAGCCCCTTTCTGTAACACACGTTTGACAATGTAGGGCCCATGCCACATGGGTTTGAACTTACCTTCCCTCAGCTTATCATTAGCCTGATCATACAGAAGAACCAAATCGCCCTCAGAAAAATCTCGAGGAGAGAAAGACTAATCAAAATGGGACTTGAACCGCTTTTTTTATGCTTTGCTGACCAAAGCAACAAGACGACGAGTCTCATCCAGTCATTCTAAATACAAGAGGAACTCTTCCTGAGGTGAGGTCTCAGGGAGAAGTTCGACAACCAGCTTGAGTGAGGGAATTTCGCACTCAATCAGTAAAGTCGGTTCAAGACCATAGACTAGCTGGAATGGTGTGAATCTAGTTGCATCCTTGGTCAAGGTTCGGTAAGCCCATAGAGCTGAAAAGAGCATGAGATGTCAGTTTGACTTGTGCATCCCAATGGCGCATTGAAGAATCATAACCAAGACTTTGTTCACAGCTTCAACTTGGCCATTGGATTGAAGGTAATATGGGGTTGATCCTTCTTTAGAAATGATAAAGCTAAGGAGTCATTCGGATTCGATGTAGAAGACACATTTATGCGGATTCAGAAGAATTTTGTAGTGTCTACAACGAAGAAAAATTTGTCGAAGATGATTAGGATGATCATGGCGCTGACGAGAATGAGCAGGGAGATCATCCAAGTAAGGCTGAATGATGTTTCTAATGTTGTGGAACGCATAAGACACCGCTCTCTAAAATGTATCCCCAACATTCTTAAGGCTAAAAGGGAGCTTTTTATATGCGAAGGTCCCCCACGAACAAATAAAGGCTATCTTATCTTAATCAGTCGGCGCAATGTTTATTTGGTTTTAACCAGAAAAACTGTTTATAAAGGAAAAGAATTCACTCGTAGCACATTCATCAATGATCTGGTCAATAATGGGAGTGGGGTAATTATCCTTTTGATAGGAACGACTGAGATCACGGTAATCGACCCAAATTGGAATAATTCCTTTTTTCTTTGCCACCAATACAATATTCAACACTCAATCTGTAAGAGGGATTGGATAAATAAATCCATCTTTAAGAAGTTTTTCAACTTCACCCTTGATGGCAGCCAATTTTTTAGGGTGCACTCGACGAAGTTGTTGGTGAACGGGAATCGCATGAGGGTAAGTTGGAATTTCATGCACAACTATACTTGGGTCAATGCTGAACATTTCCTCATATGACCATGCAAAAACGTCCAAGAACTCTTGGAATAGATGAGTATAGAGCTTGATCTCATCTAGAGAACAAGTTACCCCGATATGGAAATTTTCAACGACACCAAGCTTGACAGAAATATTAATTGGCATCGTTTGGGTAATGTTACCCATGTTCCCCTCTAAACAAACTTCATGAGTGATGATCGGTGTCTGAAGTGGTTGGGTCAGGAACTAAGAAGAGAACTTCTCAAGACAAGTAGACATGACCACCGGGCCAGGAAGGAATGAGGAATGATGATGAGTGTTGTTCCAAGGTACTTCCTCTAGAGACATAACTTCCATGATACTCTCGTTAGAAAGAAATGTCTCGGCTAAGGGATCAGGATATTTTGAAGAACCAAGCCACGAGGATTGAGAATACATGTCAAGAGATGTACTTGAAATAGAGAAATGAGAGGATACCGAAGGCGAAGCCAAAACAATATCCACATAATTAATTTCAGTAGAATTCAGTGTCATAACCTCGCCCCATGTATCAACAAGATCCGACGAGGGAATGAACCAAGGATCATACTTGACAGAGGCAACATGTGGAGGTGGGAGTGGAAAAATACCCATCAAGGTGGGATCTCTAAAAATTCCTACCCCCACACTCGCATAAGGAGCATCGGTGTGCTTTACATAAGGAACATTGCCATCCGAGGAGGAAGAGGGAAATAAGGATAGTTAGTCAACTGTGACTATCTTCCCTTGATGTGGAAAAATAATCATGCAGAAAAGGGAGGAGGTTACAGAATGCATGGCATGGGTCCAGCTCCGTTCGAGTAGAATATTATAGTTAAGATTAGCGTCAAGAATCTCTACCTCAATATGTACTATCTTTCCCTCCAAAAGTAATGGCAAGGTTGGGAAGGAAATCGAATGGCTGTGAATCGCGTCCGTCAAAAGTTTCCAAAGTGTTAGGGGACTGGTTCAAAGTAGGAGAACCAATTTCCTTCCAACAAGTGACAGACATAATACAGGTAGAAGTACCTTCATCGATAATGTTCTTATGAATGGTTTTCTCATTTATGATCACCTGAATGAGAAAGGCAATCTGATGAGGTAAACGTGGAATGTGGTTTTCCAGATCAAAATAGATGAGATTAGAGTCAATTGGATCAATACCCCCAATAGCTGACATTAATGATTTCTGCTGAGAAGGACAACTTTGAAGGACTCGAGAGTAGGCATAGCTGATAGTGCTTGAGACAAATATTCAACAATGTTATAATGTTGAGTGGTTCGAGTGTTTGGATTGTATGAGGACTTTCGTAGCACACCTTGAGAAGGTGGTCAAATGGTAGAATCAGGATTAGGTCGCTCTATATGGAGAGGACCAGAACTGGATGGGGTAGAAGAAGAAGGGGTGCCTTCTTTCTCTTTCCCTGCTGTCGGGGTAGGAGTTTGATAATCTTTTGACTTGGTAGCCACGTTAATCGGTATATTCATCATGAACACTTGTGAGCCTGAGGAAGTAGACGACTGAGGTTGGTTTACCAATTGGGTTTGCTAGGATAGAAAGGGCTCTTTCAGGATGGCTAGGGTCCCTTTGAGAAAATGACTAAGTTTAGATCGTTTGGGACAATCCTTAGTATAGTGATCCTCCTCATAGATGAGGCATGGATATTTGGGCTTTCGTTGGGAAGCATCATTAGCAGATGACTTAGGAGGGCCTTATTTCGGGGCATCAAATTTACCCTTCCCTTTGCCTTTGTTCTTACCTTCATAGGATTTGTCCACTCTGGTAGACTGGACAATGTGAACCTCTAAGGTTTTACCAGTGCCAGGTGAATTGCGAGAAGAATCATTGGAAGCAGTGTTGGAGATCGACTTCTGTTTGGAAGAAGATTTTACAGGGGTCTGATTTACTAAACCAATTACTCCATCAACAGGAGGTGTAGATGGAGACTTAGATGTCACCATATTAGATGATGATTTGGGCGCATTGGCTAACATATCATATAATGTGCGAGATTGTGAATAGACGAGGTCTAGATACTGGGCACGCATGATGACTTATTCCTTAGTGATGCATCCACCCATAGCAATGTCTTCAGTAATTTTGCTGATGAATGATTTGGTGGACCACTCGTTCAACAACTAATCAACAATCTCAAACTTAATCAAGTGACGCCTATGTCTCCATTCATGGATGTGATCGAAGATGTGGGTCGTAGTGTCTTGCTTGAACGACATTAGTAGATGGGTGCCAGTTTCATAGTGAACCGACAACTGGAAATGTGTGGGAAAGGTCATGGTGAGAGTGTTAAAGTCATGATAGGTATTTCAAGGTAGCTCGATATACCACTCAGTTGCAGCACCTATAAGAGTTCGTTGGAAAATCCAAAGACGAATGGAATCATCAACGTAGGAATTCAAGGAGCACCAGAGGTGATATGTCATCACATGGAATTGTGGATCCTGTTTCACGTTTCCTTCAAACTTTGGAGAATCGCTTGGGATCTTGGATGGAACTGGAGGCCAGTATGGTGAATGAAGAATTGGGTCATTCGTGAGCCTAGACACATATGGCAACTCTAGTGTAGCCAAGAACGGTAATTGGGTATTGAAAGGCCTTTGAGGCCAATAAGCAGACCCAATCGGTGGAACCCATCCCTGCTGGTAAGGATTTTTTCCCCATAGTGGAGGGTTTTTTCCATATGGCATTTTATTTTTCCCCCACTGTAGGTTACCTTTCCCATAGGGAGGATTCTGACCTTGAAAGCATGGAAACTATCTAGCCATAGGTTGTTGACAAGAAACATACGGGTTAAAAGGTTGTTGAGTGTCTTAACCTTGGACGTATGGATTTTGCACCTAATGCCCCTGAGCATAAGGTTTTTGAACCTGTTACCCCTTGACAAAAGGGTTTTGGATCTCCTTCCCTTATTGGGAATCATGATTTCCATTAGACCAAAACCTGCAGGTGTTAGTCAATGATCACATCGGCAGAGATAAGGATCCATGAGAGGCGGTTAGCCCATGTCATGAAACACACAGGGAGTGTTGGCTTATCTAATGTCCAACAATATCCCCCCCAACATGAGCCGAGTGTGTATCGAACTCGTGACCTATGCTTTGATACCACTTGTTTGGAATCACGATTACTGTTAGACCAAAACCCACACGTGTTAGTCAACGATCACATCGCCAGAGATAAGGATCCACGATAGGTAGTTTGTCCATGTCTTGAAACACACAGGGAGCGTTGGTTTATCTAATGTCCAACATCCCTTGGATGTAAGGATTTTTCACTTACTGCCCTTAGGCATAAGGATTTTGGACCTGCTACCCTTGGACAAAAGGTTTTGGGCTTGTTGTAGGACTTGACCCTAACCTTGCCCTTGCAAAGGTTGACCCTGTTGATATGAGTATAAGGGTTGCTACTGCTCGAGTTAACCTTGTTGCTGCAAAGGCTGACCTTGCGGCTATAAAGGTTGTCCCTGCAGTTGTAGAGGTTGACCTTGTGAGCACATAGGCGGGGAGGATTGCTGAACATACTACATTTGTGGCTGCATGGTTTGCTACAAGGGTTATGCCTGTGGTTGTCGCAGTTGTCCTTGTTGCGACACTATCTTCCCTTTCTGCTGCATGGATGGCCCTTGTTGCAATGAAGGTTTCCCTTGCTGTTGTAGAAGTTTTCCTTGCTGCTACAGGGGTACTTGAACAGTTGCTGGAGTGACCCCTTGAAAGTTTCCCAACTATATTTGGCCATATCCACTAGGCGCGATGGACAGACCAAGCTGAACATAAGGTCTAGGATGAGGGATGTAAGGCAGATTAACCATCTCTTGTGAACCATATGGAACATAAGGAAGTTGGTACTGAACCTCAGCCACATTGGGCTATTGGTAGTGGACGTTACTTGACCTAGATGGACCAACAGGGTTCAATTGTTGGTAGTAGACATTACTCGATCTAGCAGGACCAACAGGGTTTGGAATGGCACCCGAAGAGGGTTGGTTCATCCCAACCATGTGAGTTTGTGATCCACTTACATTAGTTGTGCTAGACATCATAGAGACATTTGGACTTTTCTCCCCACACAGTGGCATAGCATGTCCACTTACTAGAGGAATCGAAGAACTAACAGAGACATGAATCAAGACCATCGGTTGAACCAGACGGGTTAATTGGACCATCGAAACAAGAGGATTCAAAACAGTGAGTTGCATTGGAACTAAAGTAACTGTAGAATGCATAATCGGCTGGGAGGTCAGGTTTCGAATGAATGGACCTGAGGTAGGCATGGCGCCAAACGACCAGATAGGGTTATGATATAGTGATGAGGCACTAAGAGTACCTGAAACCAACTGAGCTAAAGTCATGTAATTACATGGTAACTCAGGATGAACATTGGTCAGAATGCTTCCCGTGTAAGGGACACCTTCAGGAGGGAAAGGATATTCCTACTCATTGACAGTGTGTGGAGTGGAAACCTCCAAGCGACCTGGAGAGGATACCGGGATTTTGCCTTCTGATTCCATGGGTGAATACAAATGACGAAAAATGATCGAAGATGTTCAAGGGGATAATTCCAAAGGAATACCCAGCTGATCGTATGGACTGTATGGACTTTGTGGTGATATCACAATAGGATCGAACAAAGGATTTGGAGGATAAACAACCAGTCCTAGCTGACCTTCAGAAGTCGGTGGACTTTTAGGAGTATGGATAGGATTATCTAGAGATTCCAGGCCAATGTCAAAAAGGGACCGAGTATCCGAGGGAGGAGGATGATGAGATGACAAAGGTTGAATGCTATGAACAATTCCAAGTTCAACACCTTGGTCCTCAAGTGATTGTGGCAATTCCGGAAAAGGTTCCTTAGACGATCTTTCAGACAGAGGAGAGGAAGAGGAACTAGGTGAACTTGATGGTTCAGCCACAATGACTTTGTCCCAATTAACAAGAAGAGATAGATTGATTCCAAGGCTTTGAAAATGTATTTAAAGGTATACTCACGATGTGGTCTATAAAAAGACTAACAGGAATGTTATATGATCGTTGGCAACAATTTTTTAAGATGCAAAAAAAACTGGTGCTTTTTCATGTTTTAAGAGTCAAGAAAAAAGCAAAGGTGACTCTATCACTTTCAGTTTGAAACGAGCTCAAAAGGACAAGTGCTTGGATGATCTTTTATATTTAGGGAGTCAATAAGATCGAAATGACTAATTAGGATGATCTAGGAAAAAAGGATTACCAGGTAACCGTTAACTGCAGAATACCTCCCACTAAACCGAGAAGTACGGCAGCCAATCTCCCTGAATGTTGTGTTCAGTGTATCACGTTTACAAGGTGGCAGACTCGACTTCCTATGGATAAAGGATTGTAACCTAGCAGGGTCCCCCTTTATATATGCGATGGTATGGGGAGCACAAGTCTGTACTAGCACTATCTAGTGCTGGAGCAATTGAAAACTGCTAGGTTTAAAGACGTCGGAACACATCTCTAGCCTAGACCTTATAAATGTGATCGTTAGGTTTCAAATGTGCCTTAGGTTAACTGAATACATTTTAAAGTTTATCTTGAAATTATGTCTCAATTTTCAGGCCTTTTTGATGTGACTCTAAAAACTCCTATATGCAGCTAAATGAGACAAGGCCCTTTCAATTCAATGAATTGTTTACACTAATGAGAGTAGAAAATGAAATCAATGCAATAAATAAGCAATTGAAAGCAAAATGACCTTTTCACTACTTCACTTTTTGAAAACAAAATAATGAAAAACTCTTTCCCATTCCTATCTTTCCTATCAAACGCACTTCAAGTAGTCCTTTGAATAGTAAAGGGAATTCATTTCTTTTCCAATGCAAATGACGATGCAACTCTAGTCTTCAATCATGCTAGCTAATGTAACATATTGATTCAAAAAACTAGAATTATGTATTTTTCAATGAAATGATAAAACAAATCTTTCACAAACACTTCAATGAATTTTTTTCAAAACAATCAACCTTAAGCAAATGCTAAGAACAAAAGAGAATTCCTTCCAAACTAATGGTGCAAAGGCTCAACCAAAAACAAGATGAGCAATGTAATCTATGCCCAAAAAGAGATGCTTAATCAACAAACAAAACTTTTTAAACTTGTTAAGTGGAAATCAAAGAAACAAAAGGACTAAAAAAAAAATGCAAGGAGAAACTTAACCAACAACATGACTTACTGAGCACGCAAACAACTGAATGGATGACAACCTAGATGCCCTAGGGCCACAAACCATCCAAGGACTCAAAAAACAAAGTAAAGAAAAGGCAAACCAAACAAGCATATAAACCGAGCTAATGAAGCTTTCCATTCAGGGAGAACACATGCAAAACAAGCTAAGAGGAAGAAATCAAGAGGTCAAGACACACTGGTTAAGATCTAGGGGAAACCTGATCTTCACCTATAGGAATCGGCATGACTGCCTAACTGACAACAAGTGCCCCAAGGGGGTCGTTGCGACTGTTTTAGAGAACTTCACACTAATCGGTGTGACTGTCGAAAAAATAAACATGCTGACCGAGGATTGAAGGAAAAAAATAAAAATTTTCAAAGGCTAAAACCAAATTTGCCACTGTAAATTTCAGAATCATAGCAGTAAACCAGGTAAAGCAAATAAAACTGAAGGGAAATGGTTATACTAGAAAAGTTCACACAAAACCATAAAATGACAATCAATCAAACAAAATTATTGGCTCTGTAGTGGAGTCTCCAATTTGTGGTGCAGGTAAATTCTCGGCGTAGACATATACAACTCCTCTAGCCTGAGAGAGTGAGTCTAGCCCCAAAAAAACAATTTATGGAAAAATTCCTTACGCTAGAATCAAATAAGAGGGCCTACCTCTTAGAACTCTATTTCTCTTGGTGATGATCTTGCTTCCTTACTCCAACTACTTTTTGTTTCCTTCCTTTGAATACCTGAAACAAGCAAACAAATTGCATTCAACCTACTTAACAGGTCAAGGAACAGTAGGCCATGAAATGTAAGATAACACTTTAATGTAGGAAATCAATCAATAGTTGTATTCAGATAAGTTTAGAAAGAGATTACGACCAATGCCTCGACATTTCTGGTCTCCTTCGGTGTATCCACGTTCCCACACTTCTGCTAGCATCTCATGGATGTCCCTAACAATGGAAGTTTTAAGGCTTCTTCCCTTTAGTCTCAAACCAAACCAAACACACTATTCTCCCTCGAACATAAACTAGAGAGCTACAAGCTATAATATCTTGATGGTAATTCAAGCTCCAAAAATACTAAGACTGAAAATAGTTTAGCTTATAAAAGGAGGGGTTTATATAGCTTGGATGGAGGGGAGATGGTTCCTCTTATCATGGGAGAAGGCCTTATCTCTTTGGTTTGTTCCATCCTAATAGGGGAAAGGATCCCAAACTGACTTCCTCGGCTCCATCCATCCTAACCATTTACTAGACTTTCATTACGAAGCTTCTAGACCTAGAAGTTTCAACTCCATATTTAAAAAATTTTCCAAAAGAGGATCGATGCAATTGAGAAAAGGCTCAATATTGCCATACAACGCTAGTCCTGGTTTTAATCTATGAAAATCGACGCGAGAAGGAAATGGGTCATTAGCGCTGGTCTTGTGCATCGGGGTAAAAGGAAGATTCTTGGGAAATGATGCAAAGGGGAACTGTTCTGCTCATGAAGAGGGACATGATGGGAAATCATGTAGGGTTCACTGTAGAGGTCCTCCAGGATCATGGAACAGGGAGTACAGGGACAATGAAAAAATGTCGTGTAACACAGACTGATCTTGAGACGATGACATTGAGAAATGTGAGCGGGATGGAGATTGCTACCTTCAGGGCACAGGATTATGAAAATATGTACCATATGTCTAATCCTGTGACCACCATGGAGACACCCTTCAACATGCCCAACAACAATGCCAACTCTAGGGATACCTTGAAAAAGAGGGTGAAGGAGCCGGCCAAATTCAGGATGACACCTAACCAGATCTACAAGATGAAGATACTACGGAAAGCATTTCAATACTTGGTCATGTTTGCATGTTTCCTGTATGGCCAAGAGAGCACGAAAACCTTCCCATAGAGTTGGGTGATTGCATTGGACGAACTGGCTAGAAAAGGCAAAGGATGAAACTAGTCCAACATGTTGGCTCACCAGCTGAAGGAATAGGTATCAAGAGCTTGACAGTCGCCCAAAGGTCAGCAAGCAAAAAACTACATGCCTGCTTACATCTTGGATGAAATCTATGCCCGTCAGGTGTTCCCAATCTTGAAGTGGGCATGGACATTAGTAGAGACCTCTGTGAACACTTATTGTAAAAAAAATTCTGAATGTAGCTTCAGAGGAGTTATCACACAACTGTCTAATCATTTTGTCACCTCGGTGTACAAGATGATATCTGAACAAGATCCACCTTGCATTTCGAAGGCAACAATGGAGGCACTAATTGATATAGTAGATTGGTATGCCTCATCGCCTGACACCTTTGTACGGATGTAAAGCGTGGAGAAGCCTCCGCATGTTCTACCAAAGTTTGCTTTGGAAAAACTCGTCATGCAGGAAATATCATACCACATCTTTGCAAGATTGTCACCTAGGTTGCACCAGAAGATGAAGGCACCTTGGCCCACTCTTCCATTGTGTATCGGGTTATACGAGATACATAGTTTCAAGCATGCAAATTTCAAAGTAGAGGAGATCAAGAAATATCTATTCGATGCCCAAAGCTACAATCCATATGACCTGCATTGTTTTGTAAAAGATCACTGCATGAGAGTATAGTTTTAGTCGATCCACGGGGCATGACATTGGGCAAAGGAAGACCCATGGAGATATTGTTACAACTTCTCCAAGCCCAATGAACTGGTCAATATCATTGTGGAATGGTTAGTGAAGAAGCATGAAGGAGCATCCCGGAGAGCATCAGCAGCAGCAGCAGCAACAGAGGTAAACATACCAACACGCGACAATGGTAAGAGGAAGACTGTCGATATCATGGAGGAGGAACAAAGCTGCAAGTTTCGAGTAGACCCACTTGTGTAGAAAGAAGCTTTGGAAATAGAGGCAAAGAGGCAATAATGAGACAATAGGAACATGCAAAGGCAGAGAGAAAAATAGAGAATGGAGGAAATAGAGAAGGAGTTGCATGAGTTGAAAGATAAACTCCGGAAGGAACAGGAGCTGCACAAACATGAGAAGGAAGCGCAACAAGAATAGGTACAATAGGAGGCACAACATGTACACACAGATGAAACTACATATGTTCAGGTAGTCGACTCACCTGAACAATTGGTAGCAAGCAGTCAGGGTGAGCAGTCATAGTCGCAAGACATTTCTCATGATATTGAACAAGCACTTGAGCAAATGGATACAGAAATGGAGCAACAGGAGTTCGAGCAAGACATCAACCTCATTCCTCACCACTAGGAGGTTGACCCACCAGATTCACCAGATTCAGAAGCAGAGCAAGTCCCACATGACTAAGGAGATACTGAGATCCTTGGAGACAATCCAGAGGGAGTGATGCACAACATCTCATTTGATGAGTCCCAACATAGAGTTGTGCAATCCCACAGAGTGTTTGACATGTGCAAGCATCCAACAACATTGGCCAATGCTACCAAAGCATATGCCGAAGACACTAGCTCGAGTGTTCACTTCTTGATAGCTGAGAATGAGTGAATGGCTAAGGAGTTAGAGATAGACAAGCAGGGAGGAGAATTTGTTACAGCATTCTCCTGAGCAGAGATGAAGAAGGAAATATTGGATGAAGTATTTTCCCTTTACACAGTCATGCGAGTGTTGTATTCCAAGTTTGGTATCGTGCATAAGGTAGTTTTCCATCTCAACGGTTGGCAGGAATGATGTGCTAGGAGAGAATGTATCTTGTTGAACGTGCATGTTGTTGTTGATTACATGAAACCATGGACAATGAGATACAAGGAAGCCCCGTTACTTGCCCAAGATGATGAAGCCCAGAGTAGTTAAGCTGAAGCCATGCATCCACAGTCAGATCTGAAACTATGAGGATCTCCCGCAACTCATCACTCGTCTATAGGCTTCGCATGCATGGGTATTAAGGAGTATGGATGTTTTTTTGTACGCACAAGCGGTCCCATCTATTGGGACACTCACCCAAGCAAAGATAAAGGCACATGTCCGGCTGGAGCTTGGCTCATACTTTGACGAGTTGATGCGCATAGCCACCCACCCAGACTTGGTGATCAATGTAGACACCATGCACCAGTACGTTGCTGGTCTAGCCACACTCAAGATAATGATGTGCATGTTATTAGAGGAGTTGGACAGAGGAACCAGATTAGTGTACCCAAATGCTATGGAGGAAAGAGTTCATTTTGAAAAAGATGTCACCTTAGAATACATAGACACCATCGTGGACTACTGAGCTTGGCATAAGTTCGCTACTATCGACCACCATGAAGATGTCAAAGAACTGGTCTTCCCACAGTTGTTTGCATCATAGTGATGTGTTACATGGCTTGTGCAAGCCTATGTTGTCTCACATGGGTACATGTGCAGATTGTATGTAATGTCTTGTCAAGTGTAAGTTCAAGTGTCGATAGTTGGATGTAACAGTCATAGAGTAGATGAAGAGTAATGAGGGTAGATGAACTGTCACAAAGGGGAATGTCAAGGGCCACCCCACCCTTTTCTATATATATTCCCTCTTAACTCATTGCAAAGGATTTTGGTCAACCAAGATTTTGATAGGAGTATCTTAGAGAGAGATTGGATAGTATTGTAATGAGCCTTGGCTTCTCCACCATGTAGAGCTAGTATATCTCTTTGGATGAGTAGGTGGCAGTGACTGTAATGTTTCATTGTCGAAACTAGTGGTTGGTCATGGTTGTATTGTATGACTAGAACTTACACTTCTTAATATAACAAAGATAACACGTTCCATGCATATGTCGTATTTTATTTCAGCTATCTTGTTTACTCTAAATGATATATGTATCTATTTTCTTACGCATGCATGTGTAGTTATGTTTTGTGTATGTATGTATGAATCTTACTGAAATGTGTTGTTGGTTTAACCATCACTTTGGATTGCTAGCTTACTTGCCTTCCATGTTGTGATGCATCTTTGCTTGTGTGTTCCCTTCTTGACTACGTGCTTTCACAGGTTTCCAAGGGGTGCACTCACCTCACCCTCTGTGTGTTAGAACCACTCATGCACCTTCCTTGACTTGCTGTATATGTTACACCCTTACTACCAGCAGGGACATCTTACTTGCCTCTGTGCGAAACCGTGGTCAAGACAATACCATATGACCCACTACTGGGACTCCTACACCAAATGGTTTGAGGTCTAATTTGGACTTCTTACCAGGGAGATCCGCTGACATGTTGGTGGGTCCAACACCGTCAACACAACCATGTACTATACTTCTACTAAACTGAGTGTAACTGATCTCTGCTTCATGTTTTACCAAGAAACTATTGTTGACCCAATATTTAAGAATCCTCTTGATGTGATCTTCCAATATGATGGACTACCTACATAATCTAGATCTATGATTCCTTGCATCTTCACTCTCTCTATCAGCCTGTACAAAGACCATACTGAGTAGTGCCTCTAAGGTATCTCGACACATGTTTGACCACCTTCCAATACAATTTGGTTGGATTAACCATTGCTTTATTAAGTTGGTTAACTTTATAACACATGTCTAGTTGTGTGTTACCCAAATACATAAGTGAACCCATAAGCCACCTGTAAATACTAGCCTCCACATCTTCACCTGAAATGGCATCCTCTTTCTTCCAACTACCAGCTAGAGGAGTGTCCATGGGTTTGCTCCTCTCCATATAGAAATCCTTTAGTATCTCGTTGGAATATTTTCCTTGAGAGACAAACAGTTCCCCAATCTCCTTGGGATACTTTCAAACAAAGGAAATAATGCATGAGTCATATTTCCTTCATCTTGAATTCTCTTGCAAGATCCTCTTTCCAAGACTTGATCAACTTCTCATCATTGGTTAGAATTAAATCATCGACATATAATACTATAATCAATAATTTACCTTCAACCTCAATATGGTAAAGGTTTGCATTTGCTTCACTTTTGGTGAAGCCCAACCTGGTGAAATAGTTGTCCATCTTGGTGTGCCAAGCATGGGGTGCTTGTTTCAATCCATACAATGCTCACTTGAGTATGCACACATGTGAATCTCTGTCGAAGGTCTCAAATAATTTGGGTTTCTCAATGTACACCTCCTCCTTAATCACTCCATTGAGGAATTTGTTATTCACATCCATCTGATGTATCTTCCATCCAATCTATGCTACAAGAGATAGAATTGATATGATTTAAGAGTACCTTTCTACTGCAAAAAAGGTCTCCTCGTAATCAATTCCCTCCACCAAAGAGAACCCCTTGGACACAAATTTGGCCTTCTGTTCCTCAATGCTTCCATATGCTTCTTGCTTCGCCTTGTAGATCCACCTAGAACCTACCACTGACTTGTTCTCTGGTCTTGGGACAGCTTCCCAAGCATTGTTTCTTACTATGGAATCATATTTCTCTACCATGGCATAAACCCATATTGGATTTTGCACTCATTCCTTGAATGAGGATGGTTCTGTCTCAACTAGCTCACTCATTAGAGACATGTACATAGTGTACCGATCTAGTGACCTCCTCTGCCTACGTTATGATGTGGGTGCTCCCACATTCTCTCTAGCATCATGCAATAATTTGTCAGCTTCGCTGGTGTGCTTCCTTCCATCTATGGATGTCTCTGCATGAGTGGGTGCTTCCACTCTCTGCTCCTCTGCTTGTGGATGCTCCACATCATCATGAGGTTCTTCCTTTAGAGCCAAAATATCCTCATCTGCATGCAAATGAATATCCCTCTCAAGGGAAAATCTCATGGCCTTCTCTTCATTTAAATTCACATCTCTATGAACAACTAGCATCTTGTGAGATGGAAGGTACACCCGATATTTGTGAGGTGTATCAGTGTACCCCACAAATATGGCCAGCTTAGCTGTTGGCTCTATATTTTTCCTTGCATCCTTGGTAACATGATAATAAACTGATGAACCAAAGATCCTGAAGTGTGACACATCTGGTTTCTTCCCTAAAAAAGCTTTTTCTAGTGTAATCATCCCAATAATTCGATGAAGACTCCTGTTATGCACATATACCAGTGTATTGCATTATTTATTCCACAAGTGCAATGGTAAGCCCTAAGCATGTAACATCGCCTGTGTATCTCTCACAATAATTATTCTCTTCCTCTCAGCCACCCCATTCTGTTGTGGTTTATGGGGTGCTATTAGCTCTTGTCGAATGCCTTCTGATGCGTAGAAGTTCTTGAACTCATTCGACACATATTCACCACCATTATCACTCCTAAGAGCCTTCAATTTCCTTTCAGTGCCTTTCTCAACAAGTGATTTAAATTCACAAATTTTGGAGAATGTATGGTATTTCTTCTGCATGAAGAAAATCCATCACTTACGTGAGAAATCATCTACAAATATAACATAATACATGTTCTTGGCCATGGAGGATGTTGAGAAAGGTCTACACACATCTGAGTGAACTCTTTCAAGGACTGCCTACACTCTACTATCCTTATCATGAAAGGTGGCTTTGGTGTACTTCCCTAGTGTGTATTAGCATGCATCTTGCTGCTCTAGTGCACCCTTAGATTTTCCTATAGAAATATGGTGCATGATCTTCAAGGCTACATGGTGCAAATGGATAAGTATCCAATTCCATAATTCACCAATGTCTTGGCTCTACACCTTCTCTTCTTTCATGCTCAAAGAAGCATAGTATTCTACATCCAATTTGTAAAGGTTCTTCACCAGAACCTCAACCTAATTCACTTGTCCCATGGAAGTATGTCTAAGGAAATCCTTTCCTTTGCTAAATATCACATCGTAGCCATGGTCTTCCAACATAGCAACTAAAATTAAATTCTTCTTCAGACCTGGAACATACATGACATCTTTTAAAGTGATAGGAGAAACAGACTCCCTTTGAAAAGTAACTGTATCGATACCGATTGCACTATAACTTCCATCATCTCCTATCTCGATGTGCATCTGGAGGTCCTTCTCCTCCAAGTCATTGAAAAATTATTTGTTTCTCTTCATATGGAATGAGGCTCCACTATCTAGATACCACACACTACCCATAACTGATGTCACCATGCATGTAATAAGTGTGAAATCCAACTCGAACTGTAAAGCTAGAGCTTCACTTTCCGCTCCTCTTGAGGGCTTCTTGCTGGAATTCTTGTGCATACACTTTCTTCAACTCCTTTCCTATCTAATCTCTCCATCGCATTTGATTTGAAGTGCCTAAATCAGTTTCCTACCTTGCCCCATCGAGATCTTTGCAAGACTGAGCCTCATTCCCCACACCGAAAATCTACCTTTCCATTTGAGCCAACAAAATCATCATTAAATTCAATCAAATTCTTTTACACACATACGTAGCCTAAGATCAGTATTCACATTAGTCATCTCAAGCCCTCATAGATCATATTTTGCTGATATTGACTAGGAGAGAGCCCTCTCCCGATCTGGTAGGGCTAGCTACCAGGTTAAGCGTGGTTTGATGTTGTCCTAGATCCTACCTTTCTCAGCCTGAGGTAGATTTAGGCACTAATAGGTCAGATGGGTCTTAATTTACATCTAATTTGGAGGCCCATCAAGTAGTAATATGTATTGGTGGAAAATGTGGTATATCATATGCATTTTTGTATGCACCATGATCCTTTAAAATCTATGACCAAAATTTAAAATTTTCAAATTAACCACCTTCTTCCTCCTAGAATACTAACCATATTTTTTGTAGGGAGGTGGCCTCCTACAATTTTTGGAATTGTTGATGGCACTGAGTGAATATCCATAGCAGTTGAATCAAACTACGATTTTGGTTATGGTTCTTCTTACTAAGCATGGATGGATTCTTCCTTGGCTTTAGCCTTTGTTTCATCCTACATTATTTTATCTTCTTCTTCTTGTCTTCTCCTTTCTTCTTCAAATCTCCTGCCTTCCTCATCTCTTATTCTTCATTCATTGTTTTTCCTCATCTTTTTATCCTCTTGTTGTTCGAGCTAAAACTCTTGAGTTATTTTGGCAACATCCTAGAAATCATATCTAGGATACCTCTTTTTCTTGCTTCTTCTTTTACTCATGTTCCATTCAAGCTACTTCTTGTTGAGTTGTTTTCATTTGGGCCAATGCTCCTCTTTTTTCTTGAGCATTTTCCACTTTTATTTGGGTAGGATTGTAGCCTATTCTTTCAATAACCTATGAGAATTTTATGACATTCTTCCAATTTTCCTCTTAGGCCCAAGTCCCTAAACTCCCATATGTACTTGCATGAATTACAATGATCTTTCACTACAAATATTAGATCATAATTGTGGAACTTTAAGTCCCTAAAATGTAAAAGCACTAAATCAGAATCTTCTTTGGCTCTCTTGATGCCTTTTAACTAATATGCTCCCATGTGGAAAGGAATGTGTGGCCAAGGATGCTTCTTGGTAAGTGAGAGCACTCCAAATACCCTTGTGTAAACACGATAAACCATTTCTTGAATAACTGCTCTAATAGTTACAAATATGGGTAGTAGGTTAGGAGGTTTAGTTGCTCCAAAAAATATTAGCACTAGAAAATATTGGCAAAATTATGCATACACTCGTATATAATTATCCTCCCAAAGGGTTTTACAATATATATGAATCAATTCCTTGTGGATTTTCCATCTATAATTCATGGTTTGGAATTGCATCTTAGCAAAGAATATGTTTAATAGATAAGAGGCCATAAAAAATTGAGGTTGATGGCCTTCCTTAGGATCTAAGCATGTTCAATGATGTCCCTTAGAGAGCTTGATAGGATGTTTTCCTAGTTGAATATCCTTCCCTCAATTACCACATTATACATTAAAGGAACCATCCTTCAACAAAGTTTTTAACATTGGACCAACCATTAGGCGCAACAACATGGTTACCACAAGCTGAAATGTTGGGATCCATATAGGCGCAACAACATGGTTACCACTAGCTGAAATGGGGGTTTCAGTATATTCACTAGATATTGTTTTTTCACCATGTTTTGAAAGTTTCTTTACTAGTCCTCCATGTTTTAAGTAGTTCTCTAGGAAAAATATTGAATTTTGTCATCCAGTCTTTATCTAAGCACACTTCCTCCTTGGGATGATATAATATATTTCAATAGTAGAGGCATTGAACGATGCAATGGGCTTCCCATGGCTATCCCTAATCATGGCTTCTTTAGTGTCAACATGTTTCAATAGCCATGCAATAACTTTAGCACATGGGAAAAAATATATATGAGAAGCCACTTTTGGCATCTAGGATCTCTTAGCAACCTTGTAGATCTCTAAGTCTGGGTCATCTGAAGGAGGATTCTCTCTCTAAAATAGTCACAATATTTCTAACCATTTTCATGTGGTGTATTTATTGATGATTAATGGAGTGTCTAAGCACTCATGACCAGATGATTTATCAGGTTCTTCTTCATATGAGGTCTCGTCCATTATGGATTTGAAACTCCATTTCTTATACATGTTCATGGTCCTCTTGCAATTCCAATAAAAACAATAGGCACCCATAATGTATATTAGCTTACAATGTTAGATGAAAATAACTAAGATGTTTGTGTTTGAGGCTTACATTTACTTGGGAAACACTCTTAACCATCACAATTAAAAAATGTTCATGATCTTGACCAGGATGGATGGATATTTTCCATTGGAGATGCTAACTTACGTTACTAGGAGAAAAACTAGGTTTTTGGGCATGAAAAATACTTGTTCTTGTACCCAACCATGAAAATAGAAAATTGGTTGAAATTTAATCCAAAGTCTGAGTTGAGAGTATGGAGATGAATTTGGGCATGAAATCCTAGGTGCTTAGAAGAAGAACCATGGGTAGCTAAATAGAGCAATAATTGAAAGTTGATGCATAAGGAAACAATATTTTCTAAGCTTTGCTACCATGAAAAAATGTTTTAGAAGCCAAAGAGAAAGTGTTAACTTCTTGGGCACACTTTTGGGTTGAGTTGTGTTAGGAATATTCAAGGAGAAAGCCACTTTGGAGTCAAATTGCCTTTATTTAACTAGTAAACTATTATTGGGGTCAAGATAGAGTTTTTAACCTCTTTCCATAAGTTGTACAATTCTATACATAGAGTGAGGGTCAAAGGGGAAATGCTTAAAACAACTAAAAAGTTAAAAAATAAAAAAAACCCAAAACCACTCACATAATTAAAAAATCAAGTAAAACAACAATTTAAAGCAAATAAAATATATGTTGCGCAAGTAACTGCAAAGAAATGACTAGAAAATACAAAATTTAAGTTAAATAGGTATGAACAATCACTTACTTGGGATGAGATGGATAAATCCATTGTTAACAAGGACAAATGAGGTGTAATCATTTTCCAAAGAAGTGACTTACACTCCAATCACAAGAGTTAATTGATGTGAGGAATAGGGATCACTAAGTACCCTTTAAAAAAAATTCACTAAGCTTCTATGCTTTAATTACTCAAGTAATTACTTTTTTAACTTGAATTTATTTTCTTAGTTAACTTAGTGTTACACAATAAAATATTAGGGAACACATCATTAGTGAGAGAAAAGATTGAGATAGACATCATAATGTTATCTGAAGGCTCAAGAAAGTGTTATAACACTGCTTTAATGTCTACAAGATTGTTTAAGTGCTAGGTTAAGGCTTAATGGGGCACTATAGCGCTCCACTAATGCTCAATGGAGCAACACATGCATGTAATAATTCCAAAAGATGAACTCAACAATGATTTTAAAAGGCTACAACACTGGGATGAGGCTTAGTGGGGCACTAAGGAGGTCTAGGAGGGGAGAGAAATGAGCTTGAAGGCCAAGTTATGGAGTTGTGTCATAGCCTTGAGGCTCAAGAGTGTGCTATAGCACTATACTAATGGTTAGAAGGGTGCTATAGAAGCTTAAAAGGACAATTTTTAGGAAAAACGTCAAGGGAAAGTCTCTTCCTAGAGATGTAGCATTAGATTGAGGCTCATAGGAGCACTATAGTGTTAGATAGATGCTCATAAGCAAAATAGGGTGGAAGGCTAAAAATTAAGTTACAAATCCAAGTTTATGATAGTTCCACTAAAATGAGGCTTAGTTGGGTGCTATAATGTTGGATAGAGGCTAAAGAGGGATCTACGCTACCCTAGAAAAACCAAAATTTGCAAGGAAACTCAAGGTTAAACTCTTCCTAGGTATAAATTCATAAGAATAATGAGCTCCAGAGTACCCCTGTGTTGTTGCACTGGCCAATAGTTCTTAGCTAGGCTTATAAGCCTTCCTCCAATGTCTCAAGTCATTAGAGATATGATCATAGCTAGATAATTTCTAACAAGGCTTCGCAATGTGACTTTTGAGAAGATTTGACTAGTTTGGATCCTCAATTTTCTTTGTTCATCAAGGAACTAAGTTGGCTTGAGGAGGGTTGTTTTAGCAAATACAAAAATTGGTAAAGCACTAGTACAACCCTTTAACCTTTGAGTTTAATCTAAGAATCTATTCAAAATAACTTATGGTTGGTGACCCTATAAGGCATATTGTTTTGGCCACATAAGTACCATTACTTAGAACTATGGAATGTTGAGTTACATTACTTCTCTTTTCTTGATTTTGGTTGCCACCTAAGGAAGGAACAAAATGGTATAACTTATAATAGGTGCTTTCCTCTTCACTTGGATTTTGACATTGTAAAAATAGTGATACTTTAAGGGATTAAATGATTAATAATAAATATTAGTTTCTACTATAGCCCCACTTCCGATGAGAAAATCCATATCCCCAATAGAGCCACCTTAGAAGCATAGTCATTGCTTCATTGCAAACGTGCATCCACAATACCAATGCTTGCATGTTCCAACTACTTAGGAGACTATTCTCAAGCCTTTACTTTTTTGTTCATTTATAGCCATTCATTTATTATTACATTTCTTTTAGTATTGGGTGTAATTGGCCAAAAGGTGGATGAGACATCTAGTGAAAAAGTGAGGATGATTTCCTATAAAAACTTTAAATATTTCTTGTTATATATATTTCTCCTTGGTTGCAGTTCTTGATCTCAATCTTTTAGATCAAAATAAGACCTTAGTTAATATTTTATTCTCAACAAGACTAGTAATTGGATCAACTCCACTTGGCATTACCATTTCTCACAAAGTGTTTCCCACTTGGTAGTGATTGTATTACCAATAGGCAAAATTCCGACTATGATATTTGTGATTTAGTCTTGAGAATCACACACAAAATCATGGTCTAACCTATGATATTCTTAAAAGTAGTGTGGTGAAGAAATATTGTGTCAAGCAACTACATGAAGTCCATTATTACAATAGATTTTATTTATATAAAAGAAGTAACTTGGTTGATTCAAAACAAATAAAATCAAAGCAATTAAAATAAAAAATGGAAAATTGTATACTATAGAAAGTTTGTTTTATGTATATATAGCAATAGTTGTAGTCATCATGCAACACATATTTTCAAAATTTGGCCATTAACTCTCAAGAGATCATCTTCTCTCAATAGATTTTGGAGAAGATATATTCCTAGGCCAATTTTCTCTGTGAAGACATAAGGATCAAGCCGTACGTGTTGGAATTTATTGTGTTTACCCTTGTCTTCATGAGGTTTATCTCGCTTAAGCATAAGTTCCCCTAATTCTAAATCCTTTTCATTAGAAGCTTTTCTTCTAAACCATTTCTTGATCATCTACTAGTGAGTGGAAAAATTCTATCTGGCTATATTTATTTCCTCTTCAAGTTTTAACAAGGAATTTATTCTCTTTTGCATATATGGGCATGACTAGCCTTGAGAGTCTTCAAACAACTGTAGGGTAGGTAGGAAAATGTTAGGGTATATTTTAGTTTCTTTCTTGTACAACAAAAAATAAGGCAAGATTCCTAAAGAAGCATGGGGTGCGACTCAATCTACCTATAATGCATTAGACATATAATTATGCAAGTTTATCTATTGATTAATTATAGTTTGCCTCAAAACAAGGATGAGGTTCTTATTTCTAGACTTAGTGAATCCATTTACTTATGGGTAATAATTTATAGACTGTCTCAATATAGTGCATTTATCTAATGAAAATTCAGTCAAATTAAGAGATGGAAAATATATGGAATTATAAAAAACTAGAGAAGTAAGAATGCCAAACCTAGTTATGATATGTTTCTCACGGAACTAAATGACCATTTAATCGTTGATTGTAGTTAATGGTACAACCTTAGTCCACTAGACAAAATATTCCATGGCTATCAATATGTATTAGTGTTTTTTAGAAGAGAGGATGAATTTCACCAATCTTGTCCAATCCTCATTGCTAGAATGATTTTACACCATAAGTGGCTATAACGATATAATAAAAAAAATTCTCTCAACCAACACATTTTTGATAGGCTAGGAAATTTTTGGTGTAAGCATGGGAGCTTTTAAAGATAGTGGGCTAGTAATGCCCTAGTTAGTATCTCCCAATAGGTCCATCATGCATTTTAGAGAGAAATGAGTTGGAATTAGTCTTCTCTAGGTAGTGAAGCAAGACTCTATTGTGGTACTTTTGAAAGAGCACCCCATTGATAAGTTGATGTGAATCATTGAGTCTCTTCGCTACTTAGGGTTAAGGTTTACAGAGCTGGTGCCTTATCACAGATATTGTTTTAAGTCATGGTTCCATGAGTCTTCATGCTAGAGCATGCAAAGATTTTCACATGAGTATATAGGTAACTTGTTCTCCCAACCCTCTTCTTCTTCGTTTTCAGGGTCCATGACATCTACAGTGAGTCTACAAAGGCTATTTCCTCTTACGGTTTGTATTGGATTGAATTCCAAATCATAATGCTCAAGAGAGATCATCTAATTTATCCTCCATTCCCCTAGCTCTTTTGTATGAATAATGATCTTACTGTGGGATGGGGAATTATGAATTTTAAATGGATTTTCAAGATGTATGCTCGAAATTGTTTTAATTCTTTATATACTACATCAAATTTTTTTTAATGTTTGGATAGTTTAGTTAAATACTATGTAAGACCTTAATCATAAACATAATCAACCTCTCATCTCACTGGTCATCATTTTAGGTAAGTATGTATACAAGAGAGAAATCAAAGGAAAAATTAAAGAGCCTGAATTCCTTATCAAAATTTTGATTGCAAAATCTAGGAGTATGTGTGATGACATATTTTGTTTTGGTGAAGGATTCCTTTTATAGAGAATTCCACTTAAAATGTATGTCCAGGGAAAATTTTAATAATGGACATTTATCTTAAAGTTTAGAAACCTTGGTGGTGTGGAGTGCTAAAGAAGGTATGTTTTTGGTAATTATTTCAGCATCTTTTCATTAGAACTTACAAACCTTTTGCATCATAAACTCAAAAAACAATAAGGAATTTTAGTAAAACATGTGAGATTAATATGCAAGACGAAAACACTGACAATTGTCATTTCCTTATGCAGAAAGAAGGAAAAACAAGAAACTGTCATTCCAAAGGAAAGGACAAGGACGGGTTAACTGCTGTCACTTTGACGGGAGACCGTATGCAAACAAGGCAAAGCAAATCAAAGCGAATCAGGCCTGGAAAGGAAGTGGAGATATCGGCTTGGTGTAGGAAAGAAAAGAGATGACTGAGGACTAATGGTTCGGCGAATCCCTCAGGATCCTTGATCCTGTGGGATTGCTGTTTTATCTATTTTTTGCACTTAGATATCTCTGCCTTCACCCTTATAAAAGGGGCAACACTGTTAGCTTGAGGGGGGGTTGTTGCTATGTTTTATGTAATTTCCTTTAAGATCAAAACTTTGATCATCGAGTCTCATTAAGAACTGATCTATTGTAATTCTTCTTTATGCATTAATACAAACTTGGTTACTATTTCATCTTTGAGTTTGGAATAACTTCAAGCAGTGTACCCCTGGAGGCTAAGGGCCCGACCCTGGAGGACACTTGCTCCTGTACTATTACATTTGGTTTTTGCATGGTTTGCTTATCGACGTTATTTGGTAATCTGATGTGTTTTGTAAGTTTACATCACACACTTTTTTATGTTTAATTTATTAAGGTTTCTAAAGACAGAACTATTGTATTGACTCTGTATCGTATCACTGTTCTTTTAGGTGTTGATATAGTACTGCTAGTCTTTACAGAATATCGTTGCTGTTTCATTACATAGCCTTTGTGTTGTGCACTTTTTCATTAACATTACGAAATTCATCTTGGAAATTATGTTCTTTGCGATTGTTGGATCTATGAGCAATGCTGTTCTATTTTGAAATGCAGTCGTACTCTTTCTAACTGAGATTGATAACTAGATCAGATTACTATTAAAGTGTGCCGTGTGTATATATGGTTTTCAAGTGCTGTTCTATAATTCATAATTAATCAGTGCTGTTCCATTTTGGTGTGTTATTCAATCCTCCCTTAAGAGTGAAGGATTTCCGTTTGATTCCTGTAGATTACGATTAGTGCATTTGATCTCATAGACTAAGGTGCTACTACTTGTTAGACTTAGTTGCTATTCTATTTCTTAACTGTTGTTCCATTTCTTATCTATTGTTTCATTTCTTGTCATTTTTATTTTGGTGTGAAGAACGATCTCCGGCTGTAGTGAGCATTGACATCTACTATCTGGCTCCCAGATCCACGATCTATTCTCTGGTTTCCTTTTCCATCAGTTTAAAAAGGGATGGGTTATTGCTACCGAACCCTTGATTGATAAATTGCTTAGTTTTTTGAATGTGTGATTTAATCTTTTGAAGTAGTTAGCTGTAAACAAGCATCCGTTTACTCTTGTATTTTCGAACACTGTGCTACTAGCATTACTGTGGAAAATGATAGCCTCAGACTGAGACACTCTTTGAAATAACAAAACGTTCCCAGATTTACATATTAATGTGAGGTAATTAGAGGTGAAAGAGACCCTTTTTATAGCTCCACATTTTGGCGTCATTGCCGGGGAAAGAGTGTAGCCATTTATTCTTTTTTTTAGAGTAGTGTACGAACCTACTAGGGAAGAATTTGGTTTTAAAAATAGAAGGTAAGAACCTACGTGTGGAGCATGTAACAACCCTGCTCCTTTGCCCGCTTTCCTATAGATTTGTTGCTGTTTTGTTTGGGTAGAATTTAGTAGTTAATTTGTGTGCATGACTAAGCAGAAAAAACCAGAAAAGAATTTGAAACCTCTACCCAAGCTAGAAAAAGCTAAGGGGTCGGTGACCCTTGGCCGACCAACCTTCATAGATGAAATCTTCAAGAAAGCAGAATCTCAGCCCTTAGTAGGACCCAGAAAAGTTATTTCTAAACAGCCTACTAGTTCCCTTCAGGCCACAGGATCACCATCTGTAGCCTTTGCTGAGGTGCATAGCCAAACTGAAGAGCAGGACTTTCAAGAAATTGAAAATTCTACTCTAGAACTATTGCAGGAAAGGAATTTTAGTAATCTTTGTGAAGGAGGAGGAGAGATAGGGGAAACCAAGGAACCGAGATCTCCTCTTGAGACAACTCAGCCATTGAATAGCCCAGACAAGGGAAGTGCTGCAAAAATCATCTTTGAAGAAACTCAATCTCCTCATACATTAGGCACTCTCATTATCCCAGATAGAAGAAGTGCTATTAAAACTATTCTTGTTAAAGCCATTCCCTCTCAACCTAAGAATACCCTCCTAGATATCCCAGAAGGTTATTGGCATATATTTGACCAAATTGCTCAAAACTAGCCAAACACCCAAACCTCTAAATTACAATACCCCATAGTGGATTCTGCAGCAAATGCGCCTATGAAAGCAATCCTTCTTCAACATATCCCTACATTCCACGGTCTTACATTAGAAGACCCAGATGCATTTTTATTTGAATTCGATGTACTGTGTAGGGGATAAGATTACACCACCGACCCCCAGAAACTAAAACTATTTCCCTCTACATTAAAAGGGGCCGCTTTAAGATGGTTTATGGGATTAGGTGGCGGGGTTATAAATAAATGGGATCAAATGAAAGAATCTTTTCTAAAAAAATATCAGGACTATTGCAAGTCTAGAGAACTGAAGGACGAAATATTCCAGATGATAGCTAGACCAAACAAAACATTAGAGGAGTATGCAGAACGTTTTCAGTATAATCTACAAAGATCTCCTTATGCATCACTGCCTTTACCTGATAATGTGTTAAAAACAACATTAATAAGGGGCATGAAGGAACAATGCATTGAGACATTAAACACTATGGGAAAAGGAGATATTTATTAAGAAAATTTTGCTGACATTATTGATTTTTTGTATCAGGAGCTCGAGAGGCAGCACAAGAGTAAAACCGGTAGAACATGATCGGTTTGTAAGAGATAATAAAATTTCGACAGAGGGAGTAATGCGTGTAGAAATTGGAAATTTATTGGAAAATTTTAAAACTGATATACTAGGGACACTAACTACACAACTTGATATTATGCAGGCCAAACGGAAGCAAATGGAGGCAGAACAGAATTTGGCAATATTTTGTCCCCGATGCAGGAAAAAGCATAGCCATAAGGAGTGTCCGCTGGATGCAGTCCAAACATGTTCCATCTGCACAAAATATCACCTTACGGAAAGCTGTCCCTCACTTCCTGGATTAAAAGCAGTATATAAGGAAGCAGAAGAAGAGCCAAAATCAGTATATTTGCTCAACCAGCGCCGTCAGCGGCAGTCGCGAAAATCTGGTATGTTTCTAGACCCAACTTCTTCTTTTCAGCCTCCACAGTGTAATGCTCAACAATATAATATGTGGCAAAGTCAATTTCAACCCCCATTTCCAAACTGGTCACCACAGTCGTTTCCTTCCTCAACCCCGTGGCTAAATCAGGCAAGCCAATCTGGTTGCCTGAATCTGCCTTATACCCCACCACATTGGAAAAGTAACGCATACCCACCACAATGGACTCCCCCTACTTCACAAAGTTCAGTCTGGCAAACAAATTGATAGAGACCAATGCATCAACCAGTAGGAACCATTCCGTTCCCTCAACCTACACTGCCAGCCTTACAACAAAATCCCCAGTCTAATTTGAGACCGCAACTCCCAGCCCAACCCAATCCCAATCCAAATAACGGACCGGTCCAATCTGTCCAAATCATAGATACACCAGAAGTAGGAGCTGATCTGAGGGAGTGTAATGATCTTCAGTTAAGATCTGGGCGTATTATTGAAACCAGGGGAGATAAGACAGTTCACGTTGAAAATCAGTTACCCAGAGAACATCTGTCAGAAGAAGAGGATGTGAATAAACAACAAACTCATAATCAAGGAACCACATCCTCTCCCCTGTTCCCAGAATGATTAGTCCTACCTCGACCTATACAATGTCTTGATTTTGACATTATGGGAGAATTACAAAATTTATACATAAAAATTCTATTCCTCCAAGCCATTCAAGACGTCCCGATATACGCAAAAACTATCAAAGAATTGTGCATAAAGAAACCAAGGAGGAATATAACAAATAATCCAGGAGTCCAAGTAGTCGACACTCTATCTGACTTATTATCAGGAAAAGAAACACCCATTAAATACGAAGACCCAGGAAATCCAATAGTAAATGTGCAAATTTATGGTCAGACCCTTTCTAATGCCTTAGTTGATCTAGGAGCTACAATCAATATCTTAACAACCATTACTTGTCAAAAGCTAGGCATTACAGATGTAGAACCCACCTCTACCTTGCTAGAATTTGTTGACCGATCTATGGTTAGGCTAGAGGGCACACTACATGATGTCATGGTCTCTGTTGACTCCTTGGAATATCCAACCAATTTTCTGATAATAAATCCCAAAACCCGACTTGATGGACATCCATTGATTTTAGGTAGACCTTGGCTTGCCACTATCGATGCCTATATTGGCTGTTGGCAAGGAAATATGACCATTACCAAAGGAGCAGATATCAAGAACTTAGTTCTATATCCTCCAACGTAGCCAAGTGCCACAATAGCCAAAACTAATAGGCACCCTATATCATATCTTACTGATAACATTAGATCTCCATTAATTATGCAAGAGGCACTTGATTTCAAAGACCAAACAGAAGATGATGCCATTAATAATTTCATTAGTCAAACTGAACTCACATCCCGCATACAATGTCACATGATAAAAGCAGCATTTGATAGTGAATTAGAAGAAGATCCTCTTAAAGATACACATGATCATACAATACCTGTTACCTCTGTTGCAAATAGTAAAACTGTGGAAATTGAACCGGGAAAAACCTTAAACATTAATGCCAACCTCACATCCGATCAAGAAATGAAGCTCATCCATGTATTGAGGAAATATAAAGAAGCATTTGCATGAGACTACCCTGATATGAAAGGAATTGACCCCCAGTTATGTACACACCACATTTATATAGAAAAAGATGTGAGACCTGTTCGTCAGCCTTAGGGGAGACTAAATCTTCATCTAAAAGATGTGGTAAAAGTTAAACTTCAAAAACTTTTAGATGTCAATTTCATTTATCATATCTCTGATAGTAAATGGATCTCTCCGCTTGTGGTGGTACCAAAAAAGAATGGGAAATGGAGAATCTGTGTGGACTACAGAGAGCTAAATAAAGCAACACAAAAATACCACTTCCCTCTCCCATTCATCGACCAAGTATTAGACACTTTGGCAGGAAA
>APFE030444171.1:4465-24866 GCA_000404065.3 Pinus taeda | reverse complement strand
TGGTGCACAAGAAGGATGGATCATGGCACATGTGTCCAGATTATAGGGAGCTCAACAAGCTCCCTATTAAAGATAAGTTTCCCATTCCTGTCATTGATGAATTACTGGATGAATTGCATGGATCAATTTACTTCACCAAGTTGGATCTTCGTTCAGGATATCATCAAATCAGAATGAATATTGAAGACATTCTGAAACAACATTTAGAACTCATGAGGGTCATTATGAATTTTTGGTCATGCCTTTTGGCCTTACCAATGCACCTTCAACATTTCAAGGTTTGATGAATTCAATTTTCAAACCATTCCTTAGAAAATTTGTGTTGGTATTTTTTGATGATATACTAATCTAGAGCAAGTCTTGGAAGGATCATGTTGAACATGTTGACAGGGTGCTACAACTATTGGAGGAGAAACAATTATATGCAAAAAGATCCAAATGTTTCTTTGGAGTCCAGGAGGTGGAATATCTGGGTCATATTGTATCTCATGAAGGTGTTAAGGTAGACCCTAGAAAAATTAAAGCCATTAAGGAATGGAAACTCCCCACATCCATAAAGCATTTGCGAGGATTTATCAGGTTGACAAGGTATTATCACAAGTTTGTTAAGAATTATGGGAGAATAACAACACCTCTAAAAACATTATTGAAGAAAGATGCATTTTCGTGGACTCCATAAGCAACGAAGGCCTTTGAACATCTTAAAGAGGCAATGTGGCAAGCACTTGTCTTAGCTATGCCAGACTTCACAAAAACTTTTATTGTGGAATGTGATGCCTCATGAAATGGAATTGGTGTTGTTTTAATGCAAGAATAAAGACCCATTTCTTTTGAAAGTCATCCAATCAAAGGAAAGTATTTACACAAAGATATTTATGAGAAAGAAATATTGGCAATACTACATGCACTTAAGAAATGGCGGCCCTACCTAATGGGAAGACACTTCAAGTTAAACATAGATCATGATAGTCTTAAATACTTTTTAGAACAAATATTATCTTTAGAAGAGCAACAAAAATGGGTCACAAAGGTGTTGGGTTATGACTTTGAAATCATACATAAAAGGGAAGCAAAATGTTGTTGTAGATGCACTCTCAAGAAAGGATGAGGATGTGGAAGCATTTCTTTGCACCATTTCTATTATCCAACCAGATTGGATAAACGAAGCAAGGCATGAATTAAAGAATGACGAATAAGTGTGGGAACTCATTCAAAAGTTACAACAAGATCCCAATACATATGATACATTTAATTGAAAAAATGATTTGTTATGGTACAAAGATATCTTATACGTTTGTAGGAATTCCCAACTCAAACAAAAGATTCTTATGAAATTTCACACCTCTCCCTTAAGAGGGCACTCAAGATTTTTAAAAACTAACCAAAGGGTTAAGAAGGATTTTTTTTGGGATGGACTTAAATCTGATATTCAAAAGTTTGTGGCAGAATGTTTGGTTTGCCAGCAAAATAAAGTTGAAACAATGAAGACCCCAATTCTATTACAACCTTTATCCATTCCAAGTCAATGTTGGGAGGAGATTTCAATGGATTTTATCACAGGTCTACCCAAGTCCGAAGGAAAGAGTGTCATCATGGTGGTAGCTGAAAGACTTGCCAAGTATGCACACTTTTGTACATTATCTCATCCATTTAAAGTTAGTACAACTGCTACTGCATTTATGGAAATAATTCAAAAGCTACATGGAAACCCAAAGATGATTGTAAACGATAGAGATCCCATTTTCACTAGAAATTTTTGGACATAATTATTTTCTTATCTAGGTACTCAATTAGCTCATAGCTCATCTTATCATCCTCAATCTGATGGGAAAACTGAGATAGTAAACAAATTTTTGGAAGGATATATTCGCTGCTTTGTATCTGATAGACATACACAATGGGTCAAATGGTTGCCTCTGGCTAAATGGTAGTATAACACTTCCTTCCATTCTGCAACAAAAATGACCCCATTTATGGCACTTTATGGATATCATCCACCATCCATCACATCATATTTAAGAGGAAATTCTAAGGTTCAAGCAATGGAAGATCACATCGAGCATCAACAACAAGTTCTCTAACTCTTAAAGGATAACCTCACTTTGGTGCGAATAGAATGAAATAATAGGCAGATCAACATCATAGAAAAAGAAGTTTTGATATAGGTGACTGGGTATTTCTATGGCTACAATCATATAAACAAATATCCCTCAAGAAATCTAAGAGGGATAATCAATTATCACCAAAATATTATGGTTCGTACAAGGTGTTGCAAAATATTGGTACTATGGCATACAAATTGGAGCTTCCTGCATCTTCCCAAGTGCACCCAGTTTTCCATGTTTCATTATTAAAGAAGGTTATAGGTGACAAGCTCCCAATTGAAACAATATTTCCATAACTTGATGAGGAAGGAAAAATCATATTGGAACCTAAAGCAATCATATAAACAAGAACTTGACAGCTACGAAATCAATCAATTTCAAAAAATCTCATCAAGTGCAAGAACTTACCCACTGAAGATTCCACATGGGAGGATGATAATTTTAAACAGAAGCATCCATCACTACTCAAGCATTGAGGACAACACTTTTTTGAAGGAGAGGGGCATGTTAGGTCCCTATAATACTAGTGATTCCTCCATTACTATTGTCAATGTATACCTTATTATTATTGTTTTTCCCCTATTGTCCCCATATTGTTATTAGTGTGCCCAATAAAATCTAACTATTGTTATTGTTGTGCCCTTATATTATTATTGTTATGTCAACTTTGATTATATTGTGACCCCTTAGACTCCTATATATAGAAAGGATGTATTTTCATTTGTATCATCGAATAATTGTTCATTTGTGTAATGTAGAGGAGGTTTCCCCCTTGAAGAGTTTGATTTTGAAGTCGTTGATCTATCTTTTCTTCTATTTTATGAGTTGGTTGCATACCATGGTTACTAGTGGATGCATTAGAAGGCAATTGTAGTTTTTGTTGTTGCATAGGTTGGGAGAATTATCCTGAAGGAGGAGGAGGAGGTCCACACCAATTCTGAGACCATGAAGGTTTTAGACCAGATTGAGGATACCATGATTGCCAGGGAATTGGATATTGATAAGACTGCAACCATGAAGCTGAAAAAGGTACAAATTGAGGCCCAAAATTCAGATTATTAAAATAATGACAAGGGTCTTGAGGCATACCTTGATTCATGTTCTATGGCCGTGGCCCACCATGGTTTCTTTGATCCCATAAAATACAATTGATCCATTTCTTCATTTGTTCCCTGAAAGGCTGCCTTCAGCCCAAGAAGAGATGGACAGGTGATAGTGGAATGACCATGTTCACAAAACACACAAGTCTCGATGGAATTCAATGGGCATCCATTTCACGGATGCTTCTTCCTACATTTAGGACAGAAAATGGACATAGCCTTCTCTGCTTCTATCTCCTTATGTTTCACTTGTAACATGTCCATATGTGGTGACAATGTGCTTTGTATATCGGTTCTCAAATTATCCAGCAAGTTACCAATATCTTCTTCTCTAACTCCACCACTGGATGACTTGAGTGTTAAGATCCCTTGATTATGCCTCATAGCCCCTCGTGAACACTTGACACATAATTCGTAGATGGCATCAAATTCCTCCTGTCATATGTCTCCTTTCCCTGCTATTTGGTCAATTTAGTGTCCTAAATTGCTCTACATAAATTATCAATCCGAGTATCGTAAATTGATGAAGTGTAGTGCACTATATGTGCTAGATGACCCATCTTACCTCACTATTTTTGAGTTTTATGTTGTTTTTGAATCTCTTAATTCATAATTTTTTGCAATGTACTTAACAAAATCTTAAATCTACTACTGCTAAGAATGTAGAGAAATGAAATGAGGACTAAAAGTGCTTTAAGCAAGATTTGGAAATAAAGCTTATTTAAGAAAAGGAAAACAGAGTTTCTATTTATGCTATTTATTATTGATTCCAAATCATGAACTAAAAGAAATTAAGAGTGAAATTGCAACTATTATCTAATAATAAACCAAAGCTAAATGGAATATTAAAACTGAAAATGAGATTGCAACTATCTATGATGGAAATAAAGCTAAAATGAAATACTGAAACTGAGATTACAACTACTGTTTTAGTTTATTGCGGAATCAAAACTTAATGAAAAAGTGAAAGTGAATTTACAAAAAAACTAATTGAAAGACTAAGACTAAAAATGAAATTGCAACTAATCTAATATAGAAAACTAGATGAAGTGCTTTGTTACTCTGTTACACAATTTTGGGAGAACAACTTCTTGTGATAACATTTTGAGGAATTTCGTACTTCATCATTCTAATAGAAAATAAATACAAAAATGCAGGAGAAGACTCATTACATAAATGAAATATCCAACCACTTGGTTTAAGATGAACCATCAACCAGAAGGGATTTTTAGAAATATTCACTTACGATATGAGTCACTAAACTAGTAATAAAATGACAAAACAGTAATGGAACTGATCAATTTTAACTAAAGAATTATAGAATAAAGAACAACAAATGAAATAAATTATTCTACACTACTGAAATCAACTTAAATCTACTAATAAGAAACTAAAAAGAAATGAACAAAAGAACTATACTGTACTGAAATAAAACTATTCTGCGTTAGTAAGAAGATGACAAAAACTACATTATGAACAAAGTTAGAAAATGATTTTAAACATCATGGAAAAACACAGTGAATTTACAGTTCAACTATGAAAGACAAAACAAAAATGAAATGTAACCTTAGCCAACGTAGGGGTCTACAACTGCTAAGGTTAAATGTACTTAATCAACACTCCAAAAAATTCTTTTAGGTATCCATGAAACACAGTATTCATAATAAAAACATAGAATGAGTTCACAAAATTACAAAGTAGTAATCTGAACTTAACACATGAGCAAATTCGAACTAGTTCTGTGTTCTTCACACAGGTATTTATAGAGAAATTATACAATTGTTTTAAGGAGAAAAATAAGCTACAACAAAACATGTAGGTAGACAGGTACACATAATCCTCTTCCTTAGTTGCTGGAGACATAAATCTAAGGTAATGGCTATTGGATTTAGTTTACACAAGTAGCTAATGAATTTTGTGGCCTCAAGAAACTACTTCGGATCCCATCACTGAGAAATGTGTACAAAACAAAGTCCTGTTGCCTTAGGTTTCTATGTTTGACTTCCCTTTGACCAGAGTCTTCCTTATCGACCTAGGCCAGGTGAATGGGACACGATCCATGCCATGATGTTTTCCAAGCTACCCATGTAGTCATTTTTCCCTCTTGACACCTGGAACCTATAAAAGTGTGGAAGTAGCTGCGAAACAACCGATTAGCTGCAGAATGTGGCTACGTTCCATAGCTAAAAGACAAAAACTTATTTAAATAGAAAACATAAAAGTATAACATGTAAATCACTAAAATGTTCTCCTTGAGGGAATGTGTAATGGTGATTGATGATAAGGATGCATTTTTCATGGAAAATCAAAGAAGAATGGATGAGAAAAGTTGCTAAGGAAAGGGTAGTTTTGGAGCTCAACACCTACCACATTCAATAGTTCCAAGGATTCCTCCCTTAGTGCCTAGAGAAAGATTATTTTCAAAATATTCTTATCCATATCATGATGGCCTGATCTCTTAAAATTATATTGAAAGCGCCCAATAAATTCCTCCATGTTCTCAAGACGATTTTCCTTAAGAAATATGAAGACTAATGCAAATATCGAGATGTGAAAGAAGAAATGTGTCCAAGAGGGTTATTAGTGGACGCATTAGAAGGTAGTTGTAGTTGTTATTTTGGGATAGGTTGGGAGAATTATCATGAAGGAGGAGGAGGAGGTCCATGCCAATTCTGAGACCATGAAGGCTTTGTTCCAGATTGAGGGAACCATGGTTTCCATGGCATTGGATATTGATAAGACTGCGACCATGAAGGTGAAAAAGGTACAAAATGAGGCCCAAAATTCAGATTATTAAAATACTGAGAAGGGTCTTGAGGCATACCTTGATTCATGTTTTGTGGCCATGGTTTCTTTGATCCCATAAAATATAGTTGATCCATTTCTTCATTTGTTCCCTGAAAGACTGCCTTCATCCTAGGAAGAGATGGATAGGTGCTAGTGGAATGACTTTGTTCACATATCGCACAAGTATCGATGGAATTCACTGGGTGTTCCTTCAGCAGATGCTTCTTCCTACATTGAGAGCATAAAATGGATATAGCCTTATTTTCTTCTATCTGATTATGTTTCACCTATAACACGTCCATCTGTGATGACAATGTGGTCAGGATATTGGTTCTCATATTGTCTAGCAAGTTACCAATATCTTCTTTTGTAACTCCATTGTTGGATGCCTTGAGTGTTCAGATCCCTTGCTTATGCCTCACAACCCCACATGAACACTTGATGCATAATTCGTAGATGGCATCAAATTCCTCCTGTGATATGTCTCCTTTCCCTACCACATTCAATAATTCCAAATTCCCCCCCCCCTTAGTGCCTAGAGAAGGATTATTTTCAAAATATTCTTATGCAAATCACGATGGCCTAATCTCTTCAAACTATATTGAAAGCACTCCATAAAGTCCTGCATGTTCTCAAGATGAGTTTCCTTGAGAAACATCAAGACTACTGCAAATCTCGAGACGTGAAGGAAGAAATGTGTCCAACAGGGTTATTAGTGGATGCATTAGAAGGCAGTTGTAGTTGTTGTTATGGCATAGGTTGGTAGAATATTCTTGAAGGAGGAGGAGGTCCACACCAATTCTGAGACAATGAAGGGTTTGTACTAGATTAAGGGTACCATGTTTTCTAGGGCATTGGATATTGATAAGACTGCGGTCATGATGGTCAAAAAGGTACAAACTGAGGCCCACAATTCAGATTATTAAAATACTGAGAAGGGTCTTGAGGCATACCTTGATTCATGTTCTGTGACCATGGTTGCCATGGTTTCTTTGATCCCATAAAATATAGTTGTTCCATTTCTTCATTTGTTCCCTGAAAGACTGCCTTCATCCCAGGAAGAGATGGATATGTGCTAGTGGAATGACTCTGTTCACATATTTCACAAGTCTCGATGGAATTCAATGGGCATTCCTTCAACGGATGCTTCTTCCTGCATTGAGCACAAAACATGGACATAGGCTTCTCTGCTTCTATCTGATTATGTTTCACCTGTAACACGTTCATTTGTGATGACAATGTGCTCAGGATATTGGTTCTCAAATTATCCAAAAAGTTACCAATATCTTATTTTGTAACTCCATTGTTGGATGCCTTGAGATTTGGGATACCTTTTTTATGGCTCATAGCCCCTTGTGAACACTTGAGGCATAATTCGTAGATGGCATCAAATTCCTCCTGTGATATGTTTCCTTTCCCTACCACATTCAATAGTTCCAAAGGTTCCTCCCTTAGTGCCTGGATAAAGATTATTTTCAAAATATTCTTATCCAGATCACAATGGCCTGATCTCTTCAAACTATATTGAAAGTGCTCCATAAATTCCTGCATGTTCTCATCCTCTTTCTACATAATTTTAAATATTTCTTCCTTCACATCTCGAGATTTGCAGTAGTATTGATATTTCTCAAGGAAAATCGTCTTCATATCATCCCATGTAGCAATATATTTTCCCCATAAACCCATAAAACATCTCAAATTTGTGCCCTTCAAAGTAGCGGGGAATATCTTCAACTTCTGAGCATCCGAAATATAATCATTCCTCCGACAAACAACGTCAAATCCAAAAAGGAATGTGTTTGGATCCTGAGAATAAATACCATGGAAATTAGGTAATGTTGTCAAAGGAATAGGCTTCATAGGTGCATCACCTATGATATCTCTAATTGGAAATTCGATCAAAGAGGTTGCAGGAGCCATGAATATCTTCAATTACCCACTTGGAATCTCAACAGGTTTCGACTTGGGTTGTTCTATAATTGGTGGTTGAGGTTGTTTAACAATGCTCCCTTGATCAAATGGTGCAGATAATTCCATCAAATTTTCTTCCTTTGAAATTGCAATATGTAGTTCCTCAAATCCTCTATTTTCTACTGCTTCTTCCATGAATTGCACTTATGTTATTGGGGAAGGTTCTGGTTTTGAAACTAATTTCCCTCCATATCTCATATGAGATCTCACCCTAATAGCAGATCATGACGATGCTCTTGACTCGGCTCTTGAAATGATCTCTTGGATGTAGGTATTTCTGCCTAGATCTCTCCCTCTTCTTTTCGGGGGTCTTCCTCTGCCCCTTTTATTTGTATCTTTGTTCATACAATCAGGAAATAAAAGGAAAAAATTCAAGTGGATCGAAAGCTGAGGACCAAGATCATGGTATCAAATTCCCTCCCCATGACGAGAGAGTGGCCCTTAAAAAGAAAGAAAAGAAAGAAAATAAATCAATCCCAAAATTAAGCTCAAAACCTGAAACAAGGTGACATAAAAAATTCCCATCCCAGGACGAGAGAGTGGCTCCTATGAAAAAGAAAACAAGACAATCAAAGAAAATAAAATGATCTAATGCTTAGGACGTGGAGCAGGGTGAAAAATTCCCTCCTTAGGACGAGAGATCAGTCCTATGATCAATAATGGTCATACTTTCGTGCCCTTAATAGCCTCCCCAACAACGATGCGAAAATGTTGATGTTCAGATACAAATCATGCAATTCACCCAATTCCATATTAGTTGTCAACCCAAGGCTCTACGAGTTATTTCAAGGCTATCATGCAAAGTATATGTAGACCATAGCTTCCCTACCCAGTACTGAAAATTCAACTATAAACTTAACAATGTGTAACAACAAATGATAACTATAACAGGAAATAAGAGTAACAACAATAATGAATATAACAACAACAAGAGTAATAACAAAGCAGACTTACAACAACACACTGACAATCACAACGATAAATAATTAACTGAAATAAACCTATGCACACAACTATCCAACAACACATGGTCAGGAGAGTGGGCCCAACTCCTCGATCAGGGCTGTGGTGAGATCAAGAAGTCATAAAATTATCAAAAGATTATAATTTCATTAATCAAAGGATAATACATGTATGTTGTTACAAAATCAAATTTAATGTAATTCCTTGTGATCTTAGTTATCGGATTTCATAGCCCTGTAACTCTACTTATACAATTTGTTAACACTAACATCTCCTAGAATTATGACAGTTCTCTATCTACAAGTACATAGTGGTTTCTTAAGAAAATAGAATATAAATATACCAGTGTGTTGATTAAAATATTGATCCACCGTTGCAACTGATGTCTTAAGATAGCGTTGCCAGTTGGATGGTCACCATTGTAGAACCATAGTCTTGATCATACTTCCTCCAAATCTGCAAGAATAATTGAATTATCAAGCCACTTTGGCAACAATCCCCTATGATTATGCTTCATTAACTAATGATTCATAACGACATGACAAGAGGTATACCTATGTAGTTTAGAATGTAAATTGACCAACAATGGTGTAAAATGGATACAGGAAACAAGGTAAAAAAGCGGGTAAAAACATACAAATTCAGCCACCAACATCTGGCCCTCTTCAAGCAGTTTTCCTCAAATGGAGGAGAATATTTCCCTACTAGAAGTCTCGATAATGGTGAGTTGGTTGCAGCTGAATGAGGATTACAGTGAGACTTCCCATTCCTAGTTCTTGATCCTACTTGCATGGACCTTCCCATTGAAATGTGGAACCTCTCCCTCCTTTTATGTATCCTCAACTCCCTCTCCTTCCCTATAAATAAAACCCCTACCATCTACTTTTGGTTAATTTTTGATTGGCTAGTATTTGGTTGCCTTTCTATGTTGAAACTATGCCTAAATGCTACCCATTTTGCTAAGGAGAAAGGAGTGCTTGAAGGTCTTGGCTAGGACTTGGAAACTCATCTAAAGGAGGCTTCCAACATCAAGGCTTAAGTGGTTGTATGCTTCCCTTACTTTATATTAATAATAGATTATATGTTTTCTTTCCACAAGTGTGTAAATCATTACGTATTTACTGTGATGCTCCTTTATTTGTCACATAATTTATGTTAGAATGAATTGTGTTATGTATGCCTTTGTTGTCTCTATTTTCTCTTCCTTGTAGGTATTCATCCACATTGGCGAATAAGGGATTGAACTTGGAGGCGAGAATATCGAGGATGACATCAATGGATTTTAGCATCAGAGTGAGGTAGTTCATCTATCCTCCTTTGTATTTTCTAATATAAACTAGGACAATTTGCACATATTTTTCTAGTTTGTTGGTAGATCCTCTCATAAGACTAGATGGATCATTTTGTCCACAGAAAGGATTTCCTATACAACAAAATGATGACTTCACTAGGGAGCTTGTAACCCTTCAAACCTCCTTTTTATGTTTGGTCTTTTTGATTAGTTTGACCAACCTCCTTGTGATCTGTGATTTAGGGTCATTTTGGGTCTACATTTTGAGTAGCACATTCTTTAGAGTATCAATTCTATATCTCTCTTTAGGTTTCTCCTCATTTTCCTATGTCTTTCTTGCTCTAGGCACTTTTTGTTAGAAATAATCATGTTATCAGTGTCATTTTTTCTCGTTACAGACGCATTCATTAGCCTGTTAGCATGAGTTTTGACCATAAAAGTAGCGCTAATCCACCTTATCAGTGCAAATTTTGACCATAAAAGTAGCATTGATCCAATAAATGAGACTTTTTTTAGGGTTTTTATTAGAAAGGTCTAGTGTGTCTTAATCTCTGAAGTGTTCTCCTGCTATGTGTGCATAGAATTTTCCATTATTTTTGTTGGTTTCTTATTTGTTTGCAAAATACCATCCCATTGTTTTAAGTACTGAAAGTGAATTTTGGTTGAGTCTTTAGTTATTGGGTCAATTGAATTTACTGTTTGCTACTTGTATGTGTGGAAGGAATATTGATTTTTTGTTGATTAAAGAATTATTAGTTCTTTTGAGAACCATAAAATAAATCGCATTTGCATTTTCTTAGTTTCATCTCAAAGTTTACTTTTGAATTGCATTAGATAACATTGCATTGAAAAGTCATTTTTGGGATTATCATTGAGCATACATTACATTGCTTAGTGTTGAAAGCTAGGAGGTGAATTTTCATCCATTGAGAAGAAAAGTAAAAAAAAAATCATTTTACTTTTGGTAGGTGAATTGGAATAGTAAAAGAAAAAATTCTACTTAGGAAGCTTTGTTTGTTGCATACTTGATTGCTGCATCAATGTATGCATTTTTCCCTTACACTATATAGCTTTCATTGAAATGAAAATAATCCCTTTTTCTCATATTAGTTGCATCATAGGTGTGTTCAGATCACATCGATCTTTGAGCCTTAAAACTAAAACTTAATCCAAGATCACTGTTAAACTTTACCTCAATTAACCTAAAGAGAATTTGGAACATTAACAAAAACATTTAGAGGTCTATTCTAGAGACATGTTCCGACATCATTAAACGTTGATCTGTTGTTATTTTTCATCGTTTTATCTCGAGGGTGAAATCACATTCCACGTACGAAAGTGTAGAGGACCATTCTACAATATTTTAGTGTATATTTGAGGCACTCCATGCATGCTAGGCCAGAAGGTAACTCCTCAAATGAATTGCGTTTATTCATTAATATTACTCATGGTTATATACATGAGGGAGTGACTCTTAGGCTTCACCTCCCTTGGTTCTTTATTTTCCATTATTTACTATTTACATTATTTACAAGTCTTCACCCAATCCAAATGATTAGGTGTCAACATTACCCCCCTGAATCTGAAGGGATTTTGGTGAGTCCAAACATCGATCTGAATCGTTCAAGCACTTTGGTGAAGATGTCTACAATCTGCTCATTAGTGGAACAATGGCATAGATGGATTTTTATAGCCTCAACATGGTGTCAAATCAGATGGTATTTTGTATTGATGTGCTTCGTTCGATCATGGAACTTTGGGTTCTTGGCCAACTTTATTGTAGAGGTGTTGTCAATAATAAGTGGAGTTGAATGTACTTAGTTTACCTGCAAATCTTCCTGAGTTTTCCTGAGCCACACAATTTATTTTGTTGCCTCAGTTGTTGCCACATATTCTTCCTCTATTGTGGAATCTTCTGGAACTAATTATTTGCGTGATCTCCAGGAGATAGCTCCTAATCCAAGAATCATAGCATAACCTGACTTAGATACCCCAGTTTCTTTGTCTCCATCGAAGTCTAAATCAGAGTACCCAATCAAGTTAAAGTCGCCCACCTATTTATACTTGAGTCCAAAGTCTTGAGTTCCCTTCAAATACTTTAGAACTATTTTTACAACAGACCAATGTCTCTCACAAAGCTTTTGCATAAACCTATAGAGGATTCCAACAACAATGAAATGTGTGGTCTGGTAGTAGTGAGGTAGTTGAGACTTCCTACAAGATGTCTATACCTTGTTGCCCTCAAATTATTTTCCTTAAATGGATGTGAGCTTTAAGTTTTGTTCCATTGGAGTAGTCAGAGGATTGCATCAACCATGCCAAACCTATTCAAAAGACCTCCAATGTACTTCTTTTGGGAGAGGAATATAGACTTTAGATGTTGAGTTACTTCAATACCAAGATAATAGTGAACATAGCCCAAGTCAGTCATTTCAAAACCTCTCCACAATTCCTTCTTTATGGATGCAATGTAACTTTCATTATTCCCTGTCATAAAAAATATCATTTACATATACCACAAGATATACAACTGTTTTTCCAAATTTCTTGACAAAAAAAGTTTCATCATTAAGATCATAATGTTTGAAGCTGAGTTTCATTAGATGCTCAGTTAACTTTTCATACCAGGCTCGTGTTGCTTGCTTGAGGCCATACAAGGATTTCACAAGTTTTCATGCTTTATGTTCATGTCCTTTCACAACAAATCCTTTAGGCCGGGATATAAAAACATTCTCTTTCAGATCTCCATTCAAGAAAGCAATTTTTAAATCCATTTGATGGACTTTCCAATCATTCTAAGCTACTAAGGAAAAGAGTGTCTAGATGGTATCCCATTTTGTTGTGGGGGAAACATTCTCCTCATAATCGACCCCTTCCTTCTGTGCAAAACCTTTTGCCGCAAGCCTCGCTCTGTGCTTGTCAATGATCCATCAAATTTATACTTTTTCTTATAGACCCACTTACAGCCAATTGGTTTGGTTCTCAATGGAGGATCAACCAGCTTCCAAGTTCCATTCTTTATCAAGGCATCTACTCCTTTTGCATCACTTCTTTCAATTAATCATGAGAATAAGCTTCTTTGAAGGAATTTGGTTCAAAATTTATAGACAAATTCAATTCACAATCATAATAAACATTTATATCAATAGGTGAATCATAATCATCTAGATCACCTCCATTTTTCCTGGTTGAGTTTCTTGTTCTTGTCTTTCCAACCTCATTAGGATAAACACTTTCAAGTGTCTTTGTCAGCCACTTTGGGGGCCCTTCCTGAGATGGTCTAGGTTTCTCACTTTATTGAGTTGGGACTGAATCAAGATTGAGTCTCCCAATTTTATCAATCACATCCCTCAAAGTATCATCAGTGGTTGGAGTTTCATGTGGGGGAGAGAGTGCTTCAAAAGAATATTCCACAGATTGATCCAGTGTAGATATCCCCCCTTCAATATGTGCAATCTGATTATCAAATTATTGAAATGATTTTACATGTATGAATCTATCCAAGCAATCAAGTTGCTTCTCAACAACATTTTCATCTTTGAAAGATTCAAGAAAGATTACATCTCTAGATACAACAATATTTTTATTAACTTCATCATAGAGATAGTATGCTTTGGAGGTATTTGAACATCCCAAGAAGATATACTTACGACTCCTTGCACAATGTTTTTTTCTATGTACTTTTGGTATCAAGGCATAACAGGTGGAACCAAAGACCCTGAGATTCTTTACCGAAGGAATGTGGCCATACCACATTCCATAAGGAGTCTTGCTTCTAATAGAATTAGATGGACATCTATTATTTACATATACAACACATAGAACTGCATCAGCTGAAAACATCAATTTTAGATTCTTGAAAAAAATGATGGAACGTACCATATTTAAGATTTTCCTATTCATTCTTTCAACTACTCCATTCTGTTGGGGATTATAAGGAAAAGTTGTTTGATGTTTGATCCCATGCCGGTGAACATAGTTTTCTAATTATTTTGAAGTATATTATTTTCCATTATCAGTGTGAATAGAGCCAATATGAGATTGTGCATCATTTTCAATACGTATGAAATTTCTTGAATGTTTGAAAGACATCAGATTTGTTCTTCAATAAATAAACCCAACACATTCTAGTGTAGTCATAAATAAATGTCATCATATATTTATTCCCATTTGCAGAAGGAAAATCATTGGACCGCAAAAATATGAGTGAATGAGTTCAATTTTTCTATGCGCTCTGGAATGTGAATCATGAAAATACTGTTTGCTATGATTTCATAGAATGCAAGCATCACATTGCTTCACTTTCCTAGGAATTGTAGGCAAACTAGCAACACCATTTTTCTTCAACAAGCGAAGGTTGTCATAGTTCAAGTGTCCAAATCTAGCATGCCATAAAACGCTTGATGGAAATATACCTTCATCATAATGAGAATTGTATGAGAAATTTTGTGCACGAGAAGAGGTACCTTACAACTTGAGAAGCCTTTCTTCTTCTATCCGCGTCATGACAAGTGAGTGATCTGATGCTTTTCTCACCTCAACCTTGCCATCAAACATATGAATGGAGTGTCATTTCTAGTGGATGTGGAGCAAGGACAAAAAGTTTCTCCTAATCTGTGGGAGATATAAAAAATTATTCAGAAGAAAGTCTAGAAGATCAGGCAATTCAAGCCTAATTGTGCCAAACCCTGATGGCTTGAGTTTCGATTTGTCTGAAATGTATATTGCTCCATCAACGTTGTCAGTAAATTATTCAAAAAAATCTCTTCTAAAATTCATGTGGAAAGTTTCTCTTGAATCAAGCAACCAATCACTTTTCCAAGAAGCAAGTGAAGCATTAAACAAATCTTCATTTACTCCAATATTACAATGTGCCACAACATAGCGAGTAGATTCAGGTGCTTTACCTTTCTCTTTGTCATTGGTTTTTACCTTTGGGTTGGTTTATTTCTTGCTTAATTCTGTCCCAAGGCAACTTGCATGTGGATGCGTCATTTGATCCATCTCTATTGCAATGTATGCAATGAAGATCATACTTTTCTCCATGAAAGTGTCTACCCCCCCTGCCTCTGAAATTTCTTCTTCCTCTTCCTCTTTGACCACCTCTTCCTCTAGAAGAATATTGAGAATGATTCTTCTCTCTATGTGCAAGACACATAGATTGTTAAGAAGATCGAGGAGTTGTCTTCTTCCCAAAATATTTCTCGCTCTTTGCAAATTTATTTACAAGGGAGTCAAAGGTAATTTCTTTGAGGTTTCCATTTGGTTGCACTGACTCAAGGTAATTTGAATAAGTGGGTTGAAAAAATATATCATAGGAATGTATAGTTCAACATTAGTGAATTTTATATCATGCATAATATATTTTACTTCTGATTTAAGAGCAAGAGGATCATCATTTTGTAATTCAAGGTTGAAAAATTTAATCATCAGTTGGACAACTTTAAGTGCAGAGTGTGAGTGATAAAGTTCCTTCAATTTTTGTAAGGATTCAAAAGAATTCAAAAATTGTGAAATATGGTGACTCACCTCTTCATTTACAGATGCTACAATCAAGGCATAGGCCTTGTTGTTCTTGTTTTCCTAAATGGAGAATTCCTTGTCTGAGGTAGGCTTTGCCAGTTCATTATCTCCTTCTCCTACACAAACTCCTTTCTGCAGCTCATTAAAAATGAGAGTGTGTTTGTGTTACTCAATATTTTGTCACACATCCTGGACTTCCCTGTGAAATACCCTGAAGTGCCCGAAACTTGGCAACCATGCAGTACACTCATCCTGATATATAAATGATATCCTCCCTAAGACACTGATGGAAAAATGCCTTGAGCTTCCCCTAAAGAAAAAAGCTCTAAAACCCTAATTTTAGCATCATCGCTCCTTTGACATTGGCAACCCATGTTGGTTTCTAGTTGCACTATACTAGCCTCATGCTGCCAGTGTGATTTTGGCTTGGATATCCATGATGATCCCTAAAAGGAAATTTTTCCCAAAGAGGATAAGGAGCTTCATGATCTAGAGGCTTCCAAAACGATGAACTAGAGGTTGTTCGACATGGTTGAGGTTAGGTTCTCTCAACTTGGCCCTTTGGTCTTATCCCTATGAGCTACCTCCTTGAGATGAGGGCCTTATCCTATCTTTGGAGAGATCCTAACTCCCTTCACTGCCTATATATTCATCCTCTCCCATTACCAAATGGTTGGTCTTTGTCTATTTGCACCCTTATACTGAGATTGTGCCTACATGCTACTCATTTGGCTTGGAGAAGGAGTGCTTGGAGAGCTTGAGCTTGGACTTGGACATTCACTCAAGGAGAGCTTATTAACATCAAGGCTTGGTTGTATGCCTCCTCCTTTATTTTATTAATATATACAACTGTTGGTTCACTTTTTATAAATGTGTGTGTTAATTCATAATTTATCTTAATTCTCCTTGATCTGTTAAGTAGGTTACTTTCGATTATGTTATTTGTACTTGCATGCTTTGTTGTGCCTTGATCTCTTGTGTAGGCATTCAAATGCTATGAGCAGTAGGACTGAGCCTGTCATGCAAGCAATTCGAAGTCTTCAACAAAGGAGGACGTTATAACATGAGAATGAGGTAGGCCATATTCCTCTTCTCCTATTTCGATTATAACTTAGGAAACTATCTAGTAGATTGTCACGTAGTTTGCTAATCCCACTCATTGGGCTAGAGGGATTGTCTCTGTCCTTAGAGAGGATTTTCCTAGACAACAATTTGATCTTTTGAGACTACCCAGGATAGTTCTCCTTCCCATTGAGAACTAATCCCATAATAGATATCAATGAGTGCATTTTAAAATCTGTGTACTTTAAAAAAAATTGTACTTCCGGTGGCAAAAAAAATGTAGTTCTGGTGATTAAAAATGCACTTCTGATGTAAAAATTGCAATTTGATATTTGAGGACAGAGGTATTATATGGGGTAGTGGTTATATGGGGGAGGGAGTATTTGGGGGAGGGGGTTTATGGGGGAGTCAACGTATGGGGGGGAGAGGAAGTGGTGTAATACACAACACACAATGTTAAAAGATCTGCGGGGAGGTGATGACTGGAAGCCACATTTGGACAATTGCGTTTAGAGGCATAGTGGAGGGGAGGTTTGCATATGAAGCATTTGGAAGCTAAGCAGTGAGGAGAAGAATTTAGGATATGGAGGAGGGGTCAGTTATATGGAGGCCAATCGAACCATATTATCAAACAAGCGCTATGGGAGGAGGCAGTGGGAGACACCTGGAGAAGTGCTATGGGAGGAGTTAGTGTATGGGAGCCGCTCTCACTTCAACACTTATTTTCACAAAAAAAATTGAAACAATGCTCCAACTAACATACTATTCAAAACCGAGGAGAGCGCTTGAGCACACAAAAAAAATATACAACAGAAAAACGCATATGATAGTGTATGGAAGATGGGTTTGGGCCTCAAGAGCAATGGAAGAGGTATCAATTCTACAAAATATAGGTAGGAGGGAGTTATAAGGGAAGACTGGAATGCCAAAAATGGAGCTGGATCTGATACCATGTCAGGTCAAGAGGTGACAATTCTAATGAATTCCATTTATTCATTAAGATTAATCATGGTTATATACACGAGGGGGTGACTCTTGGACTTCACCTACCCTGGCTCTTTATTTTCCATTATTTAATATTTAAATTATTTACAAGTCTTCACCCAATCCCAATGATTATGTGTCAACAAATCCTGGTAAGTATATGATAATTCTCTCGTCGAACAATTATGCATTAGATAGCACTACTACAGACTGCACCAATAGGTTGTTATCCATTCATAGGCAACCGTGTCTGTTTCCTTGTATACCATGACACACCGAACATAGCATTCGGGGAGATTTTCTTCCATACGTTAAGTACTTGTTCCGCCAAGGTGTATATTGCAGTTCATGGTTGCTTGGTAAACCTTTATGCCTAGTTACCCATTTTATATTTATTTTTAAAATCAATTAATTGACCGCAACAAAACATCCTTCCTATGGAAATACTCCTTAGTAGATCTTAGGTTGAGATTAATGGCAACATTTCAAAATTCCACTATTCAAAGAAACTCCCTTGATGGGAATCCTAGTCCTTTTCCTTCTTTTGGAAATGTTGGTGCTCCTTATATGGCAACATTGTCCCTTCCTGGGTTTACCATTTGTTTTCTAGTTTGATTAATTTCAACCCCTATGGTTTTGAATGTCCAAAATTCTCCTCAACCAGGCTCTCCTCCACTTGAACATATCAATCTCCAGTTGATCCTAAAGTTGACTCTTTTCCTTCTTCACCTGTTCAATCTCATTCCTCTTCTTCCTCTTCATCTGTTTAAATCCCACAAGTCAGTAACCAGGTGGATAAGAAGAAGAAGAAAAGGAAGATTAAGAAGAAGAAAAATAAGCAAGAGGAAAAACAAGCATCCATTGCTATAGATGCAACTGATGTTGAAAAATCTTCCAATTAGTCCTGGAAAGTGAAATTCCCTCACATGCTATGTAAGGGTGACCACCATCCTAGATATTTCCCTAGTATTCCCAAGATATTAGAAGTGTGGTCCATAGGTTCACATCGCCTTTGTCATCATCCTCTGGAGATCATGTTGGTGATAAACCTTCAACTAGTGATAGTAAATCCCATGGGAAAAAGGGAAAAGTCAAATTTTCTTGTAGGTTCTATGAAAGGAATCATCCTATTCACCTATGTCCTTATATGGATGAAGCCTCCTTAGTGCTGGATAACCTTACCGCTTCTTAACCTCGTCTTCTGACAGGTTATCGTAAGCTTTCCCCTTATCCTCCACTAGTTGATCAAGTGATTGATCAAAGTTCATCCCTAGTCAATCCCACTCTCTCTAAAAGTGAATCCCATGAGTCTATTCCGAACCAATCGTTGGTCAAAAAAATGGTTGACTCGATTTCCATTTTAGTTGATCGTATCTATCCTGTAGAGAGTGAAGTTCATACCGCTCAGGTTCTCCTTATTTCTTCAGATTCCAAATAATTAGGGGGAAATCCTCATATTCCCACAGTATAGGGGGAAATTCTCTTATTCCCACAGTAAAGGGGGGGAATCCTCCTATTTCCATGGTATAGGGGGGTGATCCTTCCATTCGCGTAATGCAAGGCGACAGTTCTCCCATCTTGGTGGAACCCTCTCCAAGTAGTTTAGTCACTTTCTTTGATTGGAGTCGACTGGATATCATCTCCCTTATGTGCCCTTTCAGATCATAGTACAAGCTTATAATATACTCGTATCGGGCATAATCATAGATGAAGGCACATATGTTAGTATTTTGTCTTCAACTACTTGGAAAGATTTAGGTTCTCTGTGGCTTGTGCCCATTACCTAGATTATCTTAGATTTTAACAAAGGAATCACTCAACACTTAGGGATCCTTTCAAAGTTGCCTATTAATTTGGGTGGAAAAATTTTCTATCTCGACGTGATGCTTGTCCAAGGCCCTTTTTATTTTAATTTACTCCTTGGTCATGACTATGTTTATGTCATGGGAGCTCTTGTCTCTTCTCTCTTTCATTTGATATGTTTCCCGCATGAAGGAATAAATGTGGACATTGATCAAATTTTGTTCATTGGTCCTAATTTGACTCCCGATCAACCATCTTCCATAAATGGTCCCTGTATGCAAGTGGTATTGCCCCCGCCACAGGTTAATTATGTGGCCACCTATTCCATGCTTGCGTCTAATAACAATCTAGTCAGTGATATAGTGTGTAATGTACTGGGGGAATTCAAACTTGATATTTCCATTAGATCCCTTGACATGTATCCCTTCCAGAGTGTTTTTCTCCCATATTATGAGAACCTCTTGGAACATATGACCTCTTATAGGCCATAATCAAGGTGTCACAAGGATAGTTCTTTTACTATGTCAACCTCGTTAAAAAATGAAATAGGTCCCTCTGAGCTTGGTTCTTTTCTTGTGTCAAGTATTAGTCTCACTATATTAAAATTCAATAATAAATCCAATTATTAAATTAAATAGATAAAATAATGAGAATTCCTCAAACTAAGTGTTATCGGGAAAACTAGTGTCCATTTAGAGCTGCTAGTCCCGCTAAGACGGGTAGCTATCTTAGAAACAAACAAACTAAAGTTACTTGTGTTTTCCTTTATGAGAGATAGATGAGAGAGAAGCAGAGAGTACCAACCTCAGTCT
>APFE030444149.1:0-12547 GCA_000404065.3 Pinus taeda | reverse complement strand
AATAAGTTGATAAATAAGTTGAATCTAATAATTTAAAACGAGTTAAATTTATGATATGTTTAAATGGTTTCCCATGAATATTTAAAATCTTAATTAATTAATAATAATCGAATTAGTGTGTTTGTAATCAATTTATACAATAATGAATATTTAAAATGTCTATTAATTATTAATAATTACATTAGTGTGTTTGTAATTAAATTTGATCACCAATGGTTTGGTTACTTTTGCTTAAAATATAATTTGTTCATATTAATTAATTTACAATATGGATTAACTTATAAAAAAATATATTATTATAATTTCTATATAATTTTTGGAAATTGAAAATTATATTAAAATGAGATATTTTATTTGTTGAATAGTTGTGAAATATGATAAATTTTAAGTATATTTTTTACTATATGAATATTAAAAGATAAAATCTTATCATTAAATTGATTGCAAATGAAAGTATAAATTTATATTTTTTTGTTTCTTAAGTTGTGAGTCATGAGATGATTACACATTTAATCTTTAGCTTGATAAACTATGATTCATGGGCATTTAAGCCATCAAAATCACTTGGAGATTGCACTCGACTTGGTCACACCGGCTCTTAAGTTTCAAACAAATAACTTTCACATTATAGAGTGTCTTAAAAGTACACCCAATTGCTATCATAAAAGTAAAAACTCATATTTAAAAAAAAAATCAAATTATAAGAAATATATTATAATTGTTTTTAAATTAAAAATTAAAACAATTATAATGCTATTCCTATGGTTAATCATGTATTTTGAAAAAAACATAATTTATAATATATGATCTATGCAATAACTTAAAAAGTGAGATGAAACCTAAAACTAACATGAATTCTATGAATATTAGAAAGTAAGAGTTTAGATGCATTGTATAAACTTGCTCCATATTATGGAGCTTCCACATGGGTAAGAGTCTCGCAATGACTTTGGCGCATCCAAAAGACTTAACTGGATAAGCCGACATTCATCAATCTCATGAAGGTTTTGGGGGAATTCGTCAACCCAAAAGGCATGACCAACCATTCAAAGAGGCCCTCCTTGGATTTGAAGGTAGTCTTCCACACATCGGAGGGTTCGATAGGCACCTGGTAATAACCGGACTTCAAGTCAATATTGATGAAATATTTGGCCCCCCTAAGTTGGTCCAAAAAGTCATCAATCCATGGGATTGGGTACCTATTCTGGAGAGTGATCTTGTTCATCACCTGATAGTCAATACAGAGTCTCTAGGTCCCATACTTATTTTGTACCAATACAATCGAGCTACCATAGGTCGATGAGCTTGGCCTGATGTGCCATTTATGCAACTTCTCCTGAATCTGCCTATTGATCTCATCGTTCTCCATAACAAAGCATTGATAGATCATTCCATTGGGTAGCAACACACTCGAGGTCAGATCAATGGAGTGCTTGACCTTACAGTGCATAGGTACCCCTGTACGTGAGGCAAAAATGTCCCTATACTCCTCCACGATGTTGTCCATCTGTTGATGTTGTGTGTGTTGATTTGGGGTAGCATCGGATGTGCTTTAGCCATGAAAATTGGTGGAGAGGCTAAAGCACATGAGATCTCCAAGACCTAGAAATGGTTTGGGCAGATTCTAACTCGTTTGGGAGATATTAAAATAATTAATATTTTTAATGGAGTTCCTAAGTCTAAACTTAGGAAAAATAAAATATTAATGGGTATTAATATAAAACTAGGTTAGAATGGTCCAAAAGTCATGGATCAAGCTAAATCTAATCTTAGTCGTTGATTAGATATTTAATCTTGGTTGTTGATGGACCAACAAGAAAAGTATAAGAATAGGCTTGAGGGTCAGTTGGAGGATACACTGAGGGAGACCAGCCAGTCCAATTTCTAGAGCGGGGTTAGCTGAGAAATTCGAACTAGTGGTCTGGAAAGGAGCAAGAGGTAGCAAGTACAGAACAGAGAGTCGGGATCAATACTAGAAGACTAATGCAGAGGTAGGAGAGGTAGATACAGAGCCTCTCAGTTAAATGCAGAGGAAGCAACAGATTGCACCGTCACTAGAAGACCTACATGGGTGACGCAAAGAGACCCAAGGTTGACACTGAGAAGCAGGGGCTGACGCAAAGTGTCTCGGAGCTATGCAAAGGTTAGCCAAGCTGACGCTGGGACTGGGAGAAGTGTTGGAGAATGTTTTCTCTCTATTGGGTAACCCAGTTTGGCACCCTATTGTACTGAAGAATTATTGAATAATAAAATGCTCCTTTATTGCATCGATTTTCCCACATAGGGTTTTTCCGTGGACTATTGTCCAAAATATATGTGTCCTTGTGTTGATTCTTGTGCATGTTTTTGTTTCTGTATTATGGTGTGATATCTACAACATAATTTATTTTAATGTTTATTTAAGGAATTTCATAAATAACTTATTATAAAATATGTAGGAAAAAGTAAATCAGATGTTGTAGTGATAGAATTTTCACTTGGTATGTGACAAATTAATTAGAGAGAGGAAGGGAAAATAAAAAATTAGGTCGAGACCATGATGCAGAGGCATCCACGTCATGAGACTTGCACAGATTTTCAGAAAATTACACAAGATAAAGTGATTTCAATTTCTCTATGTTGGCTTCTACGGAGGAAGAAGAAGTGGCTTGCATGACTAGTTATGCATCATCAGAGGTATGGTATATAGATAGTGGAGCCCCTTGGCATATGATAGTTATCAGGGAACGTTTCTCAAATAATCGAGAGGAGAAGATGAACTTTCAGATCACCATGGGGAACAAGGAAAAGTGTACTCCAGTAGGGAGGGGTAACATAGTTTTTCAAATAGAATTGGTGGAACGGTTCCATGCTACCAATGTGCTACATGTACCAGGATTGGGGATGAACTTACTTTCTGTGTCGCAACTTCAAGGCAAGGTTTATGATGTTTTCTTCATCAAGGATAATGTATACGTCAAACACCCAAGTTGGAAAAAGAAAGTGCAGATCGAGATCAAAAGTAACAATTTGTATAAACTACAACTAGAATCACCAATGTTACTAATAGGCTGTCACGGAAATAAGGAATTGAATGAACTATGGCACAGAAGAATGGGAAATTTTCACCATGGGGCTCTGAGAATTCTCAGGAGCATTGTAACAAGAGTTATGGATCTTAGTACAGAACGAGATGATGTATGCAAAGGATGTGCTCTAGGAAAGTATGCCAAGGTAGCATTTCCTAGAAGTAAAAACAGGGCGAAGAGTGTACTAGGATTAATACGCTCAAATATATCCAGACCTATGTCCACTAAATCTCTTAGTGGTATCGAGTACTTCCTTACCTTCATTGATGACCACTTAAGGAAAACTTGGATTTATTTTCTGAAAACCAAGGACGAGGTTTTCTATCGATTCAAAGAGTTCAAGGCTCTAGTGGAGTATCTGACTAGGAAGAAAATAAAAGATTTGTGCTCAGATAATGGCGGAGAGTATGTTTTTTGTTGATTCAAAGAGTTCAGGGCTGTAGTGGAGAATCTAACTAGGAAGAAAATAAAAGATTTGTGCTCAGATAATGGTGGAGAGTATGTCGATAAGAACTTCACTAATTTTTGTGCTAATGAGGGAAGCAGAAGAGAGTGGAAATCTCCTTACAATCAGGAGCACAATGGAGTAGCAGAAAGGAAGAACAGGACTATTGTAGAAGCAGCTAGGGCCATGATGTATGATCAGGATATGCCAAAATTCCTGTGGGCAGAAGCATGCAACACAGAAGTCTATGCTCAGAACAGGACTTCTCATCGAGCATTGGGAAAGATTACTCCAGAGAAAGTTTTCACAGGGAAGAAATCTGAAGTTAGTCATTTTAGGATATTTGGGAGTTTAACATATTGTCGTGTACCTAAAGAAAAGAGGAAAAAGTTGGATCAAACTGTGGAAAAGCAATATCTAGTGGGATATAACAAGAACACTATTGCATATATAATATATCTTCCAGGGAGAAGGAAGGTGGTGGCTTGACGAGATGTGAAGTTCATGGAGGACAGGGATGTCATAAAATCTCGTGAGATGCCTTACAAGGAGTAGTCAAAAGAGGAGCCATTGGTTAAACCTCTTCAACCAATGGATGTAAAGAGCTCTTCCTTGGATCAGGAAGATTCACAGGATGAGAAGGAGCTAACGAAAGAACCTGCTGGCAAAGGAAGAACTAGCAGGGAACTTCATCAGATTTTGTGAGATGTAGAGGACTTCATCGGTGTGCCAAGAAACAGTGAGAGGGAGTGAAAACAACCAGATATATATCAGGCATTAGTAGCTCAGGATGGGGAGCCTTCCAGTTTTCAGGAGATATCTCAACATCAGGTTTGGCTAGATACGATGGTATAGGAGTACAACTCCATAAAGGTGAACAATGTATGGGAGGTAGTGCCAAGGCCTCAAGACAGATTAGTGGTAGGTTCAAGATGGTAGTGTTGAGAAATATAAGGCCAAGTTTTTGGCTAAGGGGTACACTCATAAGATATGAAATGACTATGAGGAGACATTCGTCTCGGTAGCCAGGTATACATCTATTAGAACTGTGATATCTCTTATAGCATAGATGGGGTGGGAGATTGAATCGTCAGATGGATTTCAAAATAGATTTTGTGAACAGGGTATTAGAAGAAGAGGTATACATTAAACAACCAAAGGAATTTGAGGCACATGAGAAGAAGTCTCGCGTATGCAGGTTAAAGAATTCCTTGTATGGGCTGAAACAAGAACCTACAACATGGTATGGTCGAATCGATGACTACTTGCAAAAGATGGAATTTGTCAATAATGATGCAGATCCAAATCTCTACAATCTAGTTGTAGAGAATAAGCCTCTAATGTTAGTATTGTATGTGGATGATCTCTTTCTGATAGGATCATCCAGGCTCATTGGAGACTGCAAGAAGAATCTAGCCACATAATTCGATATGAAGGATTTGGGAAGAATGTATTATTTCCTGGGGTTGGAAGTTCGACAGCAAAAGGGAGAGGAAGTTTAGCTACTCCAATGATCACATCCTAGAAGAATATTGATGCATAAGAAGACAAGGATGTTGATCCAACCTTATACAGACAGCCCATAGGGTCCCTGATGTATCTGGTCATTACGAGGCCAAACATTTTCTACATTGTCAACATGCTCAATCAGTTCATGGTGGAACTAAAGAGGGCACACTAGGCAGCAACCGAACATGTTCTCAAGTATTTACAGGGAATAATCGATTATGGACTCTTGTACAAAAGGAGTAAGGATATAAGATTGAGTGGATTTACTCATGCAGATTGGGTACAAAGTTCAGTAGATCAAAAAGGTACCTCTAGGTATTGTTTCAACATTCGATCAGGAATGACTTCCTGGTGCAGTAGGAAATAGAAGTTCGTGTTTCTAAGCTCATTTGAGGCAGAATATATGGAGGTGAGCATAGCTTCATGTGAGGCCATATAGCTTAGAAAATTACTTGTGAACCTATTTAGAATAAAAATGGAGGTGAACAGGATCATGTGTCATAATTAGAGTTGCATCAAGGTCTCTGAGAATCTAGTGTTTCATGATTGGTCAAAGCATATTGATATCCAGTATCACTTTGTCAGAGACTATGTCCAACGATGAGCTGTACAGTTGAGCTACACTCCTACAGGAGAATAGGTGGAAGACATCCTCACCAAGGCCCTTAGAATGAAAAAGTTTGATTATTTTAGGGAAAATATGGGGATGATAAAGAATCTGTTAATGGGGGTGATAGCAACATAAATGTAGAGGGAATTGCAGTGCAGATGCATTGTTGGGAGAAAGGACTAGTAGCAGTATTGATGCAGAGGGAGATATGATACGGATGTAGAGGGAGATATCATACAGATGTAGCACTGGCAGTATCAGAGCCATGGGTAACAGTACATGATGCAACAGTGCAGAGGATGTTGGGCAGGGAGGCTTAGCATCAGGACAGGGACCGATGCTAGATGATTAGGGTGATACTCAATGAGGAGTATTACTAGAGGACAGTCCTCGCTAAGAGGGAGTATTTATTTTGGGTAGCATCTGATGTGATCTAGCCATGAAAATTGATGGAGAGGCTAAAGCACATGAGATATCCAAGACCTAGAAATGGTTTGGGCAGATTCTAACCGGTTTGGGAGATATTAAAATAATTAATATTTTTAATTGAGTTCCTAAGTATAAACTTAGGAAAAATAAAATATTAATGGGTATTAATGAAAAACTGGGTTAGAATGGTCCAAAAGCCATAGATCAATTTAAATATAATCTTAGTTTTTGATTAGAGATTTAATCTTGGTCGTTGATGGACCAACGAGAAAAGTATAAGAAGAGGTTTGAGGGTCAATTGGAGGATACACTAAGGGAGACTAGTTAGTTCGATTTATGGAGTGGGGTTAACTGAGAAATTAAAACTAGTGGTCTGCAGAGCAACAGGAGGCATCAAGTACGAAACAGGGAGTCGGGATCAACACCAAAAGACTAGTGCAGAGGCAGGAGAGGCAGACATAGAGGCAGCAACAGATTGCGCAGTCACTAGAAGGCTTGTGTGGGTGATGCAAAGAGGGCCAGGGCTGACACAGAGAAGCAGGGTGTTTAGGAGCTATGCAGAGGTCATCCAGGCTAATGTTGGCATTAGGAGAAGTGCTGGAGAATTTTTTCTCTCTCTTGGGTAAGCTAGTTTGGCACCCTGTTGTACTGAAGAATTGTTGAATAACGAAATCCTCCCTTGTTGAATCGATTTTCCCACATTGGGTTTTTTTGGGGACTGTTGTCTAAAATATCTGTGTGGATGTGTTGATTCTTATGCATGTGTTTGTTTCTATATTATGGTATGATATCTGCAGCATAATTTATTTTAATGTTTATTGAAGGAATTTCATAAATAACTTATTGGAAAATAACTAGGCAAAGTAAATCAAATATTCCAGTGATAGAATTTTCACACTGAGGAGAAGCCTTTTATGGAATCCATGGATACAACCTTCCTCTTGTCCTTAGGGTGAATCATAAGGAAAACAAATTTCTTGGTCTGGGAAATGATCTTACTGCACTACTTTGCAATGATCAAAGAGATGGTGGTAAGCGGGGCTACCCCCAGTATCGTGTACAACTTATTTCCCAAAGTAATAATCACAGAGAGAGGTCTAGACTCATATATGGAATGACGCTTCTACAAGAATGGTTGTCCTAATAATACATCACAAAAATCAAGAGGAGAAACATCACACAATATGTCATCCGTGAAGGGCTTGATGCCATAGGGAAGGCGACACTACTGGTTGACGTCGAGAACTCGTCCTTGGTGAAGCCACCCGATTCCGTATAGTTGTGGACATGTTATCATTGATAGGCCCAACCGCTTCATGACCTTTGTTGAAATGAGGTTCTTTTCACTCCCACTATCGATGAACTGCAGTGGAGAAACTTTCACCCACATCTATGAGTGGAATATGTGTTTCCCTTCCTCTAGATCTTCAGGCTCATTCTTCTGGATTTTGGTGGTGGCTAGAGTGGCATTGGATTCCGCATCAATTATCTGCTTCCCTCATTCATTCCCCATTTTCGAAATCTGACTCAGAGTCGGAACATGCGTTTGATTCAGAAGCCTTCAGCTCGGCCACTAGCGACTGCTTGGCCTAACACTCACTTGTGTTGTGAGTGGAGCTCTTATGGAACTCACACCATTTTCCTGTGTCCTTCTTTGTCTTCATAGTGTTGTTCTTTTCTTGCAGCTTCAGCGAGTTGTCTTAGGCCAACCCGCTTTGGCTTTGGCCTTTGCTCTGTGGTTTGGGGGCTTCTTTTCCATGCTTCAGATTCGTAGATCCAAATTCTCGCTTCTTTTGTTGAAACTTCTGCTCAATCTTGACAGCGTATCAGTATGGTGTGCCGAGCAAGGAGATGTCCAAGAACTGCATCTCATCATGGATGTATTTGTATAGATAGTCATGGTAATTCATAACCAAATTCCACTCAGAATCCTTGATACCAAACATCGTGCAGGGAATGGAAAATATTTGTGAACTTCGACACATCTTGGTCCCTTCCTTATTGTAGCATGGTCCATTTTATGTATTTATCTTCATACCTCCCGAGAGGGTAATATTATTCCTTGATGGCATCTCAGAAAGAATCCCAAGTGGGTGTGGCTGAAAAACGTGAGGATTCCCTCTCGTACTTTTGTTCAAAATAGGTTTCCCACCAATCCTTTACATGTGGGGCGACTTTGAGAAGTTCAAAAGTAATCTTTTCCCGATTGGAAAAGTCATGAATTGAAAAATATCATTCCAACATATTCAACCATTTATCTATGATGTCTTCATCAATTTGGCCCTCAAATATGGGAATATCGAAGTTAACTTGTACCTTGAAAGGAGTGGTGCTCCAAAATGGCTGTTGGATGAAGATGTGTCACCTGTGGGTAGACGTCGAAGGGCCTAGGAAACGTTATCCATAATAAAGCTCCTATGTCGCTTGAGGGCTTCCTCGAGAAATATTTTGAAATGATCTCTTGCCCCCTTGTCTTTATTTTCTTCAGCCATGGGAGGCCGTCAGGGTTTGCAAGGCTAGTCTTGCAAAGGTTCAATGAGATCGAGCCCTAACTCCTTACAACCTAACCTCATTGGGGACATGCAATGAGAAATAGAGAAAGAGTAGATCCCTTTGATACCACTAATCCGAACTGAAATAGGGACACACCAAATTACAAATATAACCATAATTATAGAAATGCAGCAAATATAACACTTCCTTTCATTAATACAAGAATACTAGAATATGCTAACAAACAAAATGGAAATAAACTAGCTTGGGCGATGGTAGCTTATCTCTCATAAGAGATGTGGTGGCTACATTCCTATGAATTGTATTACAATGAGGCTCCAAGGCCTATTTATTATTGATAAACAATGGAAAAACCTAAACATCAAAAAACCTAGCCCTAAGAGCTGAAGCACTAAAATTTTGCGCCCTGTTTGGATAAATTGGTACATCAATTTCTGGGCGTCGTAACTTTGGCGTATGATCTTCGTTTAGTTATCATAATACCTTGTTTTGAAAATATAGAAGAGTATGCCTAAATGGACTTTTGAAATCTTCCTTTTTCCCCTAAAAAACGTCGTTTAGGACCTCAAAATGGCTTCAGAAATTCACGACCCAAAAACCTGCCAAAAATAGTAAATTGTGCTACAATTAAGGTAACTGAAAAATTTAAAGGGACAATGTTGGGGGTCCAAGTAGAATAGTAGGGTGGCCACCAATATCCACCTGGATCATTGAGTTAGCTAAGAATACAAATTTGAATCTTATCCCAATGGAATCACTCCATAATCAATCATATTTTCAAAGATATGAAACTTGGTTGGTTTTATAAAGGTCAACATTTTTACTGGACCTTAACCCAAAAATTGACTCTTACCATAGAAAATATTAGCAAAAGGAACATCCAAGGGCCATCAATTTGTGCATTGTGTCACCTCTTCTCTAAAACATCAACATACCTTTTTTGAAATGTGATTTTTCAAGATTAGTATGGAAAAATTCTATCCGTGGTCTTTCTTATCGAGTTCAATGGCCTAACTTTGTGAACCAATTATTTGATTCTTGGCTAAAGCTCTACTTGAGTTCTTTCTTTTAAAAGTCAATTTTCAGGTGTGTATGGGTTACCCTTCAAAAATATGTTCATTGGAAAGTCTAGTTGGAATGAAATAGATGATTTTTAGGATCTTCGAGGTCATTTAATAGAAGTAGCATTGAGAGAAAGGTCATTATTAAAAAAGCATCTCACAACATCACAACTTTTACTTTCTAACAAGAAATTGTTAGATCCTCCAAAAAACACTTGATTTAATGATTTACTAACCCTTTTGCTATGCTCATAATCCTCCTTATAGTTTTCACTTTTTGATAGATACTCTCAAATATGGTTAAAGAAGCAGGAAGCTTATGTCCTCTATTATAATGGAGCTGCTAAGTTGAACCATGGGGTAATGTTAGCGATGGGGGTGGTGTGTGGGTAGTTCTATGCCTTAAAGGAAAATGCATACTTTATTTTGCTTGGAGTTTAGGTCTAGTCACTAGAAACCATGTGAAATCGTATTCACTACTTCAAGGATTGAACCTAAAAATTAGAATAAAACATGACATTCTACGGTTCATTGGTGATTAAAAGAACCTGATTCGACACTTAAGAACATGCTCTACCCCTCGATATCGGAAGCTAATATTAACCTTTAGGCATATTCGATTGGGGATTTACTCCTCTTGATTGAGGACTTCCTTCATGTGCACAGGTAAGTCTAACACTAATTCTCTAGTCAATATAGTAGTCACATGTTCATAGGGCTCCATACATATTCACTCTCACATATACATGCATCCCATTCCATGATAAAATTTATTTCATGAGATGTCATATGATGGATGAAACATGTGGGAAATTAGCATAATACCTACTCTTGATGGTTTCCATGGGTTGTAATATTATCACACATGAATGCTATGATAAATGGATTTGGTTGGTAGATCTCATTAGCTATGAAGGACAAGTTCCTATGTTAGAGAATTCATATTAGCTCCATGAGAAGGACCATGTTTTTTATCATGATGGGGGCTTGTTCACATTTTTTATCACCTATGGTAGTTTGAGGTGTCTATTGCCTCTCAAAACAACTCTCATTGGACATTTTTTTCCTCCTATGGTATTTAACTCTATTTTATTTTTTCTCCAATAAAACCATAGCATACCATGCCTCAAAGTATGGGAGGAATCTCCCTCTTGGTCTCTAATATGATCTTTGACGATTTCCATGATTCTATTTGGCATCTACAAATGTAAATTGAGTAGCTAGCGGCTGAGCTCACAATAACAATGGATATATTGGTTCAAAATTGACATCAATTCAAGGATAAATTAGATTGGATTAAGAATCAATTAGAAGTGGTAAATCTATATAGCACTCAATTTTTTTCTCCTCACCCTGCTCCATTCATTTTTCCACTCCAAAGCATTCACAGATGGACCAAGTCCTTCCTTACCCAAATGCCTCAGTACAAGGAGTAGACTAAGATGCTTTTTAGAGGGTTAGTGATGCTTCTTATCCATGATAAAATAAAGGTTATCTATAGTATGCAATTTTTTTGGTGCCTATTATAGAATTTATATTATTAAAAGCTTTTGGAATACATAGATCTTAATTTTTTTATTCACTAGATGCTCTAGTTTTTGTCCAACTTACTATAGAACATACCAAAGCTACAATTTTTTTAGATGTCAATTTATTGTGAGCTTTTGCAACATATTTCAATTAATAAAAATCCACTATTATTTCTGAACTTAATCTTATATGATTCATAATGTTTAGAGAAATAGCTCTTCAAGATCATTCACAAATTTTGTTTAAAAAATTATGTTTGTGAGTTTCTAAGAATTCTAACGATATCTCGTGACTAAATTGCATATTACTTTATAATAAGTGTGATGTGCAATAAATATCATAAAAGTGATATTAATTATAAATGTAATTGTAAAAAAAGCTTCAGCGTAAATCACATAAGAAAATTATTTTTGACGCGTTTCGAACCAACTAGTGTGGTTCATCGTCAGGACAAGTTGAAGAAACAGATCAGGCTTTAGCAATTTAAATAGGCTGAGTAGAGACTCTAATGGCTACATAACAACTATATTTGACTCTAGGACCAAGGCTATAAATAAATTAAATCTTATTATTATTTATTATTTTAATTATAGAGATGAGAGAAATTAGGTAAGATTAATAAATAAGCAGATATTATCCCAAGAAAATTATTTGTTTAAATAAATTAAAGGTTATTTATAAATTTTTAAGAAATAATTTAAGTTATATAAATTAATAAATACGTGATTTACGTTATATATAATAATAAATCTATTAATAATAAGATGATAATATTATATTTCTAGAGATATGAGAAAATTAGGTTAGAATAAAGGAGCTAATATTATTAAAAGAGATTTATTGTTTAAATAACGAGTTGTTGATGGTTATTTTCCCTTAAGTTATTAATGTTAGAATGACATATTTATAATGAATAGTTTAAGATGTATATTCTTATAAAGTTATTTCTTAAATAAATATGCTTTAATTATTGCTGGTAAGTGGATCATAAGGGTTAATTTGACTAAGAGAAGAAATAATTTAATTTATACCTAGATATACTTTATATGTATAAGCTATCATTAAGCGCATAGCTTTTTTATTTGGAATAGCTATCCACACCTAAAATATAAATAAGAATGACCCAAGAATACATCATAAATTTTAATAATAATAACCTAATAAGTCAAAATAAACTAAAACAGGAAAACCTGATGTTTAATTGGTATGCTGATCCAAATCATGAGTATAAAATCTATAAAAAATATAGATTAGATTAACGCTTAAGAAGACGCTAATCATAAAAAGAGACAGGAGGAACCCGGAAAAAAAAGGGAAGCACCCAATGCTTGAAAGAAAAAAAGGAAAAAAGGACAAAGCCTGGCCCACCTAAAGAAAGCCC
>APFE030444141.1:35480-45789 GCA_000404065.3 Pinus taeda | reverse complement strand
AGATAGTTGGGGGTTTTCAACTGCATGCTTTCCCTGTGATATACTGTGTTGATATGTGTGATTGATGCTTCAATGTGCACATGTGATTGTTTCTTAATTCCACAAAATTGATGATCAATAGTAGAGGAGGTTATGTATTATGCATGATTCCCCAAATAGTGTATAATCAGGATAATCTCTATGAATAAGTGTTATATTATTCAAAATTTCTACAATCTATGTATATTGTCTTTATTATTGTGATTTGTTGAATGGTGTTGATGAATGATTATATTTATCTTATTTTAATAACAATAAATTCTCTATGAAGTTAAAAATATACTAATTGATAATAAATATTAATTCACCCATCTTAGAATTTCCAACAATTTATATCATAGCAAGTTCCTTCAGTAGCATATTAACAGGTAGAAGGTAGTTCGCAAAGTGCAGAAATGGGAAGATAGAAAAGCAAGACTATCAAGAATTCAAAGGAATCAAAGGAAGCTCCAGGTATTGAAATAAATTTAGATGATATTACCACTAATGAATCAAACATGTTAGTCCAATTCCTCTGTTCAATGAATCAAATTTTGCATTTTTGAAACCTAAAATGGAAGATTATCTACAATTCCATGGATATGATGTAAGGAACTCTATTATCTTTGGAGATACACATCTACCAAATAATCTAGAATGTACAATACAAAAGCCATAAATATAATTCTTTGTGATTTTTTAGACACCATATAAGTGATATTTGGTTAATTCTCAATACCCAAACATTTTTGGGAGAAACTTCAAGATCTATACTAAGATAAAAAAACATACAGGTCAAGATAAATATGTTGATAATTGTGCGGATCCTCATATCATAAAGTCTAATAATGATAAAGAAGAAGAAGAAGAAGGAGAAGAAGACACATAAAAATAATTAATTAATCTCTTCAAAGAATGGAAGAACATACAGAAGGAAAATCGCCCACTCAAAGAAGAAGTTTCTCTTTTGAAACTCCAAGTGCATGATGCAGAAATACAAGAGAAAGACCTGGCAAGAAAACTAAAGGAATCTAGTCAAAGTTACGTATCTGAAGTTGATAAAATAGAAAAGGAACTAGATGCATTGTCAAAAGAAATTAACATTCATAGAAAGGAAAATGAAAATCAGAAGGAACAAATACAAGGTATCAACAGAGAACTAGAAAGGGTCACTCTTCTAAAGCTACAAGTAGAAGAAGCACAAGAAAAAAGGAAAGTCTTGAAAAACATATTTTAGGAAGATATTACTCAAAAGAAAAAAGAACTTGATGCTACCCTAACTAAAATAGAAAGCCTTAGGAAAGAGAAATTGGTGGATGGTGGAAGGAAGAATAACAACATGGCTAAATTTAATATGAACGAAAAAGAAGCAGGTAAAGCCACATGTGACAAAGGTACAAGCTCCAAGTCCCTATAGAGAAAGATTGATGAGAAGATTTACAGTAGGATCCCCTAAATACCAAGTCATTATAAAGGATAGAAGAAGGATAAAAATGTTGCTGCTCCAAGAAGTAATCGGTAAAAGGATGCACCTCCTTCAAAGAAGGATGACATCAAAATATCCACAGGATGAGACAACACATCCAACTACCTTAGAATATTTAATGGATATTGCTTTAAAGTTCTAAATTTGGGAACATGGCTAGGGATTGCATAAGGTATGAAAATGGTAGCTGTCAAAGGCATTATCAAAACCCAAGATGTAGGTTTTCTATATCACAAGACAGATTTCAAAAAACAAAAAACTAGCAAAAAGTACATGTCACTAGCTCAATCATTCAAGCCCAACATTGAATTTTACAAATTCCATAACAATGGGAACATAGCTCCTGATTTTAGGTTCAAGATGAAATCTTCCAACTCTAATATCAAGTACAAAAATTTCTAGAGAACAAAGTAGATGCAATAAGACCAAGCAAATGAGAAAGTCTCAATAGTGATGCTTTTAGGTTTTATAGAGACGAAAGGTCATGATGAATCTCTAATAGAAAATGTTGAAGTTCAAGACGATTTGGAAAATTATCTGGTTCTCACATTATTCTGAATATTTAACATGTTGACTCCCTATTAACATTCAAGAAGGGGAGTCTATGTAGTAGCAGTTGTGCTTTTCAAGATCTATCTTTTGACAAGTTGATTGTTGGCAGATATGAAGGGTAGTTTCATTGGAGTAGAAGTTGTGGTAGGAAAATTTGATTCATATTGACAAGTATAATTGGTTGTGGCAATCCATATGAAGCATAACATGTCAGGGGGAGACATGTTGTTTATTGCAACAAGATCAAGGAATTTCGAAGAAGATAGGTATCTTGAAGGAAGATAGAGGAAGATATTTCATCAGGGGGAGTACAAGTAGTTTAAAAGTCCAAAAAAGTAGATATTTCTTTAGCAGGAGTCACTCTTTTCCATTGATGTCAAAGGGGGAGAGAAATTAGGAGAATAAGATCGAGGCATGGAGTCAGGGGGAGAAGTGATTGTAGGGGGAGAATGTGTTTCCATTAATGACAAAGGGGGATACTGTTGAATGGTATTTTAATTGATGCCAACATTAGTTAATGAACACTCTTAATAGTTTTCTCGATTTCATTAGTTGGAAGGAAGGCTGAAAACCCTAGCTCTAGGTTTTAGATTCCATGGACAACGAAGATACCCCTCAATTGTTGAGGTTTTGGTGATAAAGCACAGTGAATTTGATCTAAATATCATCGTATTTGGATTCTCCTCATTGAGATGATTCTTCTAGTATCTAGAAATCCTTGAGATCCTTCATTGTTTAGGAGATATCCTCATTTGAAGATGAATCCCCCATACCATGGGGAAACCCCCCAAAGGTTGATGATGTGGAAGCCCTTATTCGTCCAAGTCATATGGTAAAGCAATTGGTGACCTCCAGTATTGTAGCAATAATGTTGCAACTCCTCGGGCTTCCTTCTTTACTTTTATCAACACGGTAGTTTGTAACAAACATAGAAGCGACGATGTTGTATGCACAAGTAGCTCTTACTGCAGGTTTTCACTTGATCAGCTAGTGCAAGTTAGCTAGGAGATCAACCCAACTTCTATGAGCTCTCAAAATAAGCTTTTACTGTGATGGAGGAAAGTTAACTCTATAGAGGCTATTCTACTTGCAGAAAGAGAAGGAAAACTGAAATGAAATGCAAGCCCTAGCAAACCCTAGTTGTGCAAGAAAAGAGATGGAAACTACTAAAATGGGTGCCATTAACTTCTGAAAAGGTAAATTGCATTTATTGAAGCTACTTCTGAAGAGAGATGGGAAGAAATCATATTTTTGTACTTTTGAGTATTTTTATGTGGAATTATTATGCTTATGGTTTGACTGATTATGACTGTGCAGAGGTTTGGTGGCAAAGGAGGATGGAGTTGGCTTTTGGTGCAGATGATGAAGGTGTGGAGACGTCCTACAAAGTCCCTCGTACCCTTTTGGAAACTTCCATTGCGATCAAACTTCAAAAAATCGCTCGCATGAACTTCTACAAGAGGCTACAAGGGATCTATAGGAGGTTCTATAGGAAGATCTATAGGAGGAGGCCGAAAGTGATTTTTGGAGGTTTGAAGGTGGAAAAATAGTGGGGAAAGGGAAATTAAGGCTGGATGAAGGTGTTGGAGGGTCTAGGACTCTGTCAATGAAGATTAGGAATGAAAAAGAGGGTTGGATTTGTTCAAAGGGAAAGAAAGTAACTTTGTAGAATCATCATCCGGATTGTCCACAGTTTCAATTTCATTCTGTCGACGTTTCAAACCCCAAAGGGGGTCCATCATCAGGACAAATCAGAAAGTAACTTTGTACAAAAATGGAGAAATTAGGGTAGATTGGTGAAATGAGGCAAACGAGTGGGGAAATCTTGAGAGATGAACTGGTACAGGTTGTGCTATGGAGGAATGATAAGCTGGAGTGTTCTACGAGTGAGTTGCACACTTACTTCGCAAAACTGACCTAAGCAAGAACCAAAAAAACAGAGTTTGTCTATTTTGACCTAAAATCTTAACTAAAAACAAAGACCTGCTGAATAGAACTTTATGAAAAGAAAATTATGTGAGAAATCCATGGTGAATGAACAAGAAAGGATCTAAGCATGTGAATCCAAACTAATATCTACTTTTTCAACTCAAAACACCACACTAGCAATTGCATAAAGGGCAAAAACTGTGTTTTTGTTGGCAGCAGTAGTGCCTTGACCTCAAATCATTGTCCCAAGGAGGGAGAAAGGAGGTCAAGATCTGCTGGTAGCCTTTTTGGATCTTTCTTTGTTACTATAGAAAACTACTTAAGCAACCTGAAGCAAGAACAACTATTTTAACCATCAAAAGCAACCTATTTTACCAAAGCAAGATTTAACCTAAACAACAAAAATTATCCTATGAATGCAAGCAAAAACATATAAATACACAAAGGAGGTGTTGGGAAACTTGGGTTGGGCCCTAACCCAAGAGCTTCAACTCTCTAGAAAATATCAGTGCTGGTTCAAAACTAGATTCATCTTCATTGATCAAAAAATAGTTGTTAATCACAAAACTATCTTCAAAAAGAGCTCGAAAATAAGCTAAGTACAAGGCTACACAAAAGTGTGAAAATAGAATATCAAATGGATAACCTACTGAGGCTTGAAGCCTTCTTATTTATACAAGTTAGGACTCCCAAAAGTCCTCCTAAACTTAAGGAACTTGACTGCCTAAAACTGGAGATAACAGTAGCCATACTTGACTTGCTCGGATGCCACTTGGAATCATCGATGTGGTGGCCTTTATACTCGGAGCTACTAATGGAGAACTCGAGGAAGGGGTCATTAATGAAGGCGAAACCCCTCCTATAAGTCCTCAGCCCTGTTTCCTTGAATTTGGCTGCCATTATGCTCATAAATGCCTGGTACTTGTCCAAAAATCTGCAATAAACACTCATTAGACTATGTGGCAAAGTGACTATCCCCATTCACTCAATTGACATAAATATATTCAAAAACATGCACAAAAATATTAAGAATGGTGGATTGAATGAAAATAATAGGTAGAATTAGCCCATATAGTTACCCATTTCTAGGGCTCATCATCACCCCCTTGCTGAATGGGTTGCTCATCCTTTGAGCAACTAATCCAATTCTTCATCTTCAATAGCTTTAACAACTTCCCTGACATCCGAAGCCTATGATGTTATATCCTCTTCTTTGTCATGGAAACCTACTTTTCTATCCACTTCCTCCCAATGATTCTATTCTTCCTCCTCCTTAAACCCTTCCAACAATCCTAGCAGTAATGGAGGATTGAACTTAAGGCCAATCCAATTGGCTTTCAAGTTTTGCATTGATTGTTTATATAGGGGAACTCCCATCATATCCTCCCTCATTCTTGTTGGGGAGTGATACTCCTCGATCTTTAGGCTATGTGACAAGCTATTCCACCATCTCATGCATGCTTGAAGGTAGTCATCTCCAAATAGTCTCTCCATATCTTCAAAGTGATCGATAACGTGTGCTTGTCTATCAACATAATCAGGGAGAACTTTAGGATTTTCTGCAAGGTGTTGATGGGCATAAATGAGAGCTAGAGGGTTTTCTAGTTCTGCCCTTACCATGAGGGGTTCACTTAGCTCCTTTTTCATGATCTTCTAAATTTCCATTACCCTTTTATCTTCATGGCTCAACCAAGAAGCCATAGCCATGAGCTGTAGGTCTCCTAGTGCAGCATTTATATCCCATAAGTTCATGTCTATTAGTGCCATATTATGGAGGTAAAATTCTGCTAATTTGGCTCTATACTCGGCTGAACTATTACCACATAAATAGATAAACTGATCATAATTATGGAATGGGATTGTGCCTCTCTGGGCTAATGTTTTGATCTAGAATTGGAGCCATGGGTCTTTGAGATATAATGCATAGGATCTAGCTGGCTGTCTACACTGCAAGACCTCCATTGCCCAACTGGCCATGCAGGCCATCTGGGCTTCCTTTTCCTAAAACTGTTGTCTCAAAATCAACACTTTAGTTGTTGCCTTAGATTCTTTTTGTTGTTGCTATTTCATCAGCATTTCATCATCAGTCTGTGGTTCTTCCTCTTGCTACTGTTTCTCTACTGCTTCATTATCTGCTAGGGAACCTTCCTGTTGTTGTTGTCCTTAAAAAATTGGCAACTTGTCTCCCCCTTGAGTTTCCCGTTCCTGTAACTGCTTTTTCAGCAATTCATGTTCTTCCTATAGTTGGGCTCTTCTAATGCTCTCTACGTGCCTTACCATGCCCAACTCCCTCTCAACTCTCTCAACTAATCTTCCATGTGACCTATATCTTCAACTCCTTTAGATTTAGCAATCTGCATCCAGGTGTGGGTTCTGACCCTTTCTTTTTCTAATTCAAAGAAAAGAGGCACAACGAATTTCTATGGGATGATCTTCCCACCTTCTATAAGATTGTAATATGAGCCTAAATTAGGCTAAGGGATTGGCTAAGGTATTTCTTTTGCCTTACCTTCCTCTTGTCACTACTTTTGTCGCCTTCTTTTCCATTTGTTCAGTTTCTTTCAGCTTGGCTAGTGTCTCCTATAGAGAGGTGTGAGCTTCCTGTAGAACTACCTTGGAGTCCATCAATTCAATTCTTTCCTTCCAGGTGGAGGTTTTGGGACTCCCTCTCTCATAGGTGATAGAGATTTTGGAGGGAGATTCCTCCCTTTTCTCAGTAGGTGCATCATCGATGATTATGGGTTCTTTTGATGGTGGCTGGCGCTTGCCTACCTTAATCCCGGTGCTCCTCCGAGCTTTGAAATACATAGATGTCTACCTTTTCTCTTGCCCTTTTTCTTAGTTGGAGTGCTCAATGCAGCAAGCACAGTTGTTGCTTCCCTTGCCAATGTTTCAGGGGATGTTTCTTCCTAGTGTTCTTCTCCTTCATTTCCTGCAGTTTTTCCTGTGTTTGTTGTTTCTTCTTTTGTGTCTCCTACCTCTGGTGGTGTTTTCTCCTTATCTTGTTGAGTCCCTGCCTTTCTTGTGGCAATATTTTTTTGAGCATTCTTGGGTTTTTTCTTCTCAGCCTTTGTCCTCTCCCTCTTCTCTGTTTTTGAGGTTGTTTTCTTTTCTACCTTAGGCTCAACAGGTTTCTCCTCTTCTTTTTGGTTCTCCTCTATTTCTTCTTCCATTTGAACATTTTGTGCCTCCTCATGAATTTCCATCTCCATTGTCTCTTTCTGCTCCTCTTCCTCACTGCGAGATGGGCTAATGTCCTTAGTCGAAGTTTTGATGTCATCTCCTCTAGACATATTCTTGAAAATTTCCCAAGCTATGGGGATGGTGTATGTGTGTTGGCCATCTTCCACCAATAATTTAATGAGGCCATGGTGGGCCAGCTGGTTTGGAACCCCTGCATTCAACTTGGTGCCACATTCTATTCAAGACTAGAGGAGGAAATATGGGAGACTAAGTTTCATAGCTACAAGTAGGTCCATCCCATATCTCAATTCATGCAACAACCTAAAGTGATATCCATAAACTATACTAAATTTTCCTTCACAAGTGATGTACTTCATGATCTGGTAGCTAACTTCACTCCATGGAGGAGGTAAGCTTGTCCTTCTGATCCCATTCTTATCCTCTACAAGATGTTCATCAGACTGAAAGAATGTCTTTTTAGCAACTTGTCCCAATGATTTTTCCTCTTTGCTCCAAGGGAGCCCAAGTGGAAGACCTGTGATTCTGCTGATAAAATCTGGTGTAAGCTCTACGGTCAGACCCCTGAAACTGACTGTAGAATATGCTTTCGAGTGGGGTCTTAAGGACATAAAAACTTCTTCAGTCACCTCCTCATCATGTCCCTGAATTCTCTCAAAGAAGGACATCCAGTTTTCCCTGGTGAAAAGGGCCACCACCTCAGGGTGCTCATGCAATTTGTTGGAGTTCAAAGGATCCTTTCTCATAAAACCTCCTGGCATGGTGTTTAGTGGTTTCTAAAAGTGCTCAGGTGAAAAAAAAACAATTTCCAAAACCAGAAATAGAGGGATAGCTGATTTTTCTTTTTTTTTAAATGTAGGAGGAATTTCCTGTGTGATTCTTCTTTACAACATCAATTCGCAATTATTCCCTCTTCAAATTGTTCTTAACCTAAATTTTCTTCTCGGCTTTTGAAAAAATAATCAAGACTTTGACAGAATAGACAATATATAACGTAGTTTGTTTTTCTTCAAAGAGTAGACAGACTTGCAAATTCATTTTTTTATAGGCTTGGTTTCTATAGTTGCATCACTTTTTCAGAAGAATGTGAGGAAGAAAAATATAGATTTTGAATGTAGAGAAGGAAATAGAGAGATTGTGTAAAACTCAAAAGAATACAGGTAGACTTTTAAGCTTCACTCCTTTCTTTTTCTCAACCCAATGCTATATTTTTTAATCCACCACCTTATATAAATATATCATATGCAAAGCGGTTTCTCAAGCCTACCTCTTTTCAAGCTTGAATTTGACAAAAATTCTGACTTTTTCTGCCGCAGAGCTTCTCTCTGGCCTTCCTGTAGAAAGCCTCCTATAGACGGTGTTCTTGCTCCTGCAAAATGCAGTAGTGCTCCTATAGAGCCTGATAGGTGGGAGGTGTTAGAATATTATATATATTACAGAGCAATGGAACACATAAAATATTTCAGAAATATAAACACAGAAAACGCACAAAACAAGAGAGACACAGATATATGTGGTTCACCCAGTTTGTGCTACGTCCACCTCGAATAGCCGGTCCTTCCTTTCTATTATCTAGAAAAATGAAGAGACACAACCTACAACAAATCTGTTGTAATATCCTCTGTTTTCTTTCACAGTCTCACCTCTCTGTTTCTCGCTCACACACAGAATACACATCTATCTCACAGCCTCAAAATACAATGCCCTCATACAAAGAGAGGGGTTGCCTTCTAGGGAAAAAACCCTAAACTAAACATAAGTTCTACCGTCAAATCATCCGCCTAATGAACGGCCCAGATTGACTAGAAATTACTATACTTCTACAAGGCAATTTTACAGCTATTTTTAGCTTTGTGGGCGCTGCCCCCGAAACCCCCCGCCAGGGGGGGGCTCCCAAAGGTCGCAATCGCCCCCCGTGGACCCCCCCCTGCAGCGAATATTTTACGGGCAGCATTGCCACCCCCATTTTGAGCTGGGGTCCAATGTGGTGGTACTTTTGAATATAGAAGATAATCAGGCTCCACACCCAAAAGGAGGGTTTTGAAAAATTGGTAGAAAACTACTGGTGCATTGTTCTGAAGGTGGTAGGTGAGCACTGCAGTCAAGAACTTCGTGAATGAGAATGAAACAAAGGGCGGTGAAGGCTAAGACTACACTGTACTTAACTAATGGCGTAATTCGCAGTGAGGAGGTGAGGTAGCCAAATGGGTATGTTATCCCCATCCAGATCATTGGTCCTACTCCAGTGTAATAATGGTTCTACATGTCACCTGACTCCCATCACCTCCCTCATCCTATTATACGCCGCCGCCACTACCGGTTGTGAGATTTTTCTTTCCGAGTTGACGGGACACACGTGATACCTGTGTATCTGATCTGTGGTTTGCATTGGACGAGGCTCGTTTGAACTCCATGAGGATGTGTGAACTGAACTAGGGTGGCCAGTTAGTTGGCCACCAATTCTGTTTAATCATTACCATTCCCATAGTTCATGTAGTTTATAAATAATATTCATGCAATCGACGAATAGGTTTAGCCACTTACCTGCTAATCGCTGCTATGTTCTACATGCTTTAGACCTTGGCACTTTATTTCCTCATTGTTGTTGCTACTGGTGCTTTGCATGCTCAGCCTTTGTTTGCGCTACCCCTGTCTCTGGAGTTTGTTTTTCAAAGAGATCAGCTGATACAGGAATCTTGTAGGATTTCTTATAGCTGCTTCTCCTTTTGAAATTCAAGCTCATGCTTGAGTATGGGCTAAAAAGACTGTTGAAGAAGGTATCAAATGAAAAGGAATAGCAGTTGGAAGGTATCAGGTAGGAATAAGCAAGGAACTTTGATACTTTATTTGTCAATATTTTTTTGTATTTACAAGATGAAAGAAACATAATTTATGTATTTGTCTATGTAGAGAAAGAAAAATGAGGGGAAATGTGGGTGTGCAAGGATGGAATGGAGAGTTAGGTAGATGGATGGTGGCAGGGAGGTTCACAGGCCTTCTAAACAAATTTCCAGCCCTCAGGCTCTTCCCTGAACTTGATTTTGGCCTCTCTGTGATTTCTACAGGAGCCTCTTGTAGAATACATAGAGCTTCCTGTAGGATGTGAAATTTTCAGCACAAATG
>APFE030444139.1:27134-41224 GCA_000404065.3 Pinus taeda | reverse complement strand
AATTCCTTTTTAAAATGGATCAACGAACTAAGCCTTTGGAAACATCACCTAGGACCTAGGACTCATGAGGGGATTTAAACATTTTTCAACCCTCAGGACACATTACATCATGACTTTAACAATTTACATCCTAAGGGAAAAAAAACCCCTTTAACATAGACCCTCACAAAACACCCAGTTCTGCGACACGACTATAATCTAGCAGGCTAACACACTAGGATTCTCTAAGATTCCAATGACAAAATCTATCCCGGCTTTGGGGTCAGGTTTGAAGGACAACTCTGCCGATCCGTGGATCGGTGAGACGAAAAACCTTCCGGGACATAGATTATCATGGGAAAGTTAGGTCCACCTAGGCAATTTACAACACGACTCACATCTGCTAGGATTATTTACAATTAATATATGCAAACTGGGTTTACGGTTAGATTGATCAAGCTGCTGATGATTGCAGGATGGCACGGATACGCTGATCAGGTGCTGCCCCTTTTTGTGAAGAAACAGGGGGTGTACTGCATGGGTAGTTGACCGGTAGAGGTCAGCAAAGTGATTGTAGGGTAGCGAAGAAGAGGAAAGAGAAATCGAGTTTGGGAGGACTTTTTTTGGGCCTAATTCTGTCACACGTGCGAAGAAAGGAGGGCAGTTCTACAGTCACATCAGATCCACAATGGCAACAACATAATAGAGTTCGATTAGGCTAAGAAGTGACTCCAAATAAACCTCCATCTCAAGCAAAGGAGGTCCCACATCTAGCGAAGGAAGGGAGCAAGTAAAAGGGGCTATCTTAAGCCCTGGATCAGCCACACTTGCGAAGAAATCAGATCTCCACTAGGGTCAAGAGGATCAACCTCTAAACTCAAAGATACACCAGAAGAAGAGGCCCATTATATAGTTGAAATATCAAGAAGAAGAAAGATTGCTAAGCGAAGGAAAGAAAGGCACTGAAGAAAAGGTCTCCAAGGAGACCTAGGGTTTTTGTTGTTGCCGAAAAAAGAGCTCTTAGTTGCCAGAAGAAGTGCGAAGGAAGAGATCAAGGTACAAAGAAGAAGAAGGCATTGATTGAAGAACAAAAGGAAGAAAGACTATGTCTTATGCTTGGAGGATCTACTGGTCAAGGGTCTAGGGTTTGGCATTGTCAACTGAAGCTTCAATAAGAGAAATTAGCAGAAGGGTTTTCCTCTCTAAGAGAGAGAGGTTTTGCCCTGGCGGAGAGCCAACATTTGTGTTCTTGACTCTTTTGTTTTTTATAACTCTATGATGAAGAAAGAGATCACACACTAATAATAAGAAGAGATTGTGTTGATAAGAAAAAGTAAAAAGTGCTTCAAAAATAGTTATCATCGTCAGAAGAATCTCATTATAACCTAGATGCACTAAATTCTTCAACATGGAACAGAGCTAAGGTGACACATCAAGGAAGTGCATCTCAAGAACACCTAGAAGATTGAAGCATTAAGATCAAGAAGCAAGGGCACACAAAGGTTGGAGCATCAGATCTACAAGCAAAAGTTCCAAGTCCATCAAAGACAAGGAAGATTACCATCTCCTCTCCTAGATCCCTCAAGAAGAATTACCATCTTGGGGACAAAGAAAAGATGAAAGCCTTCCATCTAAAGGCATATGCAAGAAGATTCATCTAAAGAAGAGTTTACATCAAAGACTTGTCATCTTCAAAGGAAGGTACTCAGATCCAGACCCATCATTGAAGATCTCCAGATCTACACATTGAGAAGTTTTCATCAACAAGAAAATCTATCACAAGGCACCTTGAAGGAAGCATCTTGAAGAACTTCAAGATCCCAGAAGCCGAGAGTTCATTCATCAAGGAAGTAGCAAGATCTCCTCATCAATAACACTCTCAAATAAGTATTTTTATGTCCTCTTCTTAAAATATCAAAATGTGTTTTTGCAAAGAAAGCAACAAATTCGTTGGGACTACTAATTTCCTTGCATAGAAAAAGGTAACTGATCTACTTCTCAAAGAAAATAAACTTCTGGACTACATCATGTTGAAGAAAAAGGGTAACTAGGTTTGGTATTTGTCAATGTAATTTTGATCTTTGTACTTGTCAATAAAATGAATTACTATTTTATAAATTATATGAATGAGTTTCTTGCTCATTCTATAGGTCTAGAAAAGTCAAAGAGTCAAAATCATATTGAAGAGCTCTTCTTGAGCATCTATGTAATAAACATGAATCAACCTAGTGTCAAGTGGCCCTCCAAGACAAACACCATCCTTCAAAGAAGAAGCATGCAAACAAAGTGATGAAAAGACATCATGTCAGTCTGGACAAATATATTAATGACTAAAGGATGACATGTCGGTTCACTTGGATAAGTCGGCTCAAACTAGAGACATAACCACTATATATACCCAGCTGGGGTATCCACAAAAGTCAAGAAGAAATCTCGTATAAGGCTCTGAAATTATCGGATAGGTGCAGGATAGAACCTCGGATGCGTACGGGACAGAATCTCGGATAGGTTCAGTCTTGTTGATAGTTACAATGAAGCCCTTGCATATCTCTCTACTGTCTCAGCCTAGTCACAAGAAAAAGATCTCGGTTATAATCCTAGTGAAGATAAGATGCAGATTTCGGTGCATTGGTGAAGACATGTTATGTAAGAGTGCAACTATGATTTTAGTGAAGGCAGAGCTATGATAAGACAGTCATGATCTCAGTGAATCCAGGAGCAGACCTCATGGAGATCTCGGTGGTATGGTGAAGACCTTGGTGAAAGTGTAGCAATGATGTTGCAACAATAAATATCTCACTAGTGCAACAATAATGATGATATCAACAGTGACAAGGAAGAAGAATGGTGTCTTGGTATTGGAGTGGCAGATAGGGTCAAGTGTCAAGTCTTGTTGTTCATCAATTGGATCTCTATAAGAAGAATTACATGCGGGTTTTCCTCTCCAAGAGGGAGAGGTTTTGGCCCTGGTAGAATGCCAACTTCTTGAGTTCTTGTCTCTTTGTTTTGATAGCAGTTTGATGATGTAAACACACACACTAATAATAAGAAGAAGATCAAGCTAATAAGATAAATTGTAAAAAGAACTTCACAAATTGTTATCAAGTCTAGAAGAATCTTACTAATGCTAATTGCGCTAGATTCTTCAACACATCAAAGGGAGTGTAGCAAGAACAAACACAAGCCCTAGAAAAGTATAATAAGGATGAAATAAGGGCTCAAAGGATTCTCATAGAATCCATCAAGGACCCTCTCATTCCTTATGTCTCGAAACTTGAAACCAATGTTGCGAAAATTGTTATCAGGATGATATCGGCGAGGGAAATAATCGGAAAAAAATTGGAAAAAATCGTAAAAATCGGGAAATAATCGGGAAAAAATCGTAAAACACAAAAATATTCATTTTTTTTCTTTCAAATTTTTAATATCTGAAGCATCTACAACATAAAATAAATACATTGACACATAAATATGATAAAAGAACTAATATGTAAGATGTGTAATATCATTTCTAGTGCTACATCACACATAACAGTGAATCATGTCTTGAATAGTAAGTCATGACTCTTGAGTCCCAATTCAGCCTCAAAATATCAACAAAAAATATGATAATGTATCTCATATCATGAGTCATAATGTCATATACAATGAAATGAACCAAATAACTAAAGTCTAATACTACTGATTTCCTCTGCCCCTCTTGGGAGAAAATGCAATAGCTTTCCTTTTCCCTCTAGATGTAGATGCCGATGGAGTTGGTAGTGGACTCTGCTGTGCTCTAGAACCTGAAGAAGTAGGAGCTAGAGGAGATACACCACATCCTCTATTGGTGGCAAGGGTAGCCCAGGTAGGTGGTGTCACCTCCTCCTCCTGTTACTCCTCCTCCTCCTTCTCCCTCTCTATGCCTTCCACTACCTCCTGCTATAACCAATCATCGGTAGACTCCATGAGAGGCCTCTCAGCCTCAACCCTCCATGTAACAGTGGTGTCAATCCCATCCAATGAGATGGCCTCCATATCAGGTATCCTCTCAAGTTGCCTCACCCACAATCGAAGATTGTAGTAGATGTAGACTATGTCATTAAGTCGTTGGGTCTCCAACTTGTACAAAGATCATAAAATAATAATTATAAAAAAAATATTGTTTAATGAATTCAAAAAATTAATTGGAAATTTGCAATATTTTAAGTTTTAAGTTTAACCTATTGTGCTTCTTGTTGTGTATTTTTTCAAATACACTCCAGTTGCGTTCGCATCTTGAGGAGCTACATGTTTGGTTGAGGATTTGAATGGAAAGCTTTTGCAGATGGGGTACTTTTGGCACCATAGATTCTCCACCATGCATTTACAACAAAATTACAAATAAAATAAAGATAAGAAAAAAAAAAATTTGAAAGTTGAAGCAAAGTATGAAGTTGTGAACTTGAAGAGACAATGAAATTTGAAACAAACTAAAAAATACTTGGCATTTTAGTTGTCCTATCAGTCACAACCATCTTAAAGCCAAATGTGGCACCTGCCATCCTGTATATCTCCATCTCTTTGAAGATTTTTGCGCGTTCTGCTGGAGATCGCACCATCCTCTGAACACAGGTTAAGAATCCGTCCATGATTCTCAGCATCAAATACGAACCCACATGGGTAAGAAAATGCGGGTTTCAGGTAGATCCCTACAGCATGAATGGGATGATGGAGTGTGTTGTTCCATTGTTCATCAATCACTTCCCGTAGGAGGAGTTGTTTCTGAAACCCCTCATCTCCCTTATCATCATAGTAGGCCCGAATGGATTCTTTGGCCCTGTCCATGGCCTCATACAAATATCCCATTATGGGCTTCTCACCATCAATTAATCGAAGAACCTTTACCAAAGGTTCAGTAACGGTGCACACCTCTTGCACTCCCACCTAGAAGTCTTTCTGGTATGAAACTAATCTGCATACGACCTCTCCCTCTGGTTTGCGGCTCACTGTCAAATCACGCCACTGATCTGAAAGAAACATTCTCTTCACATCCCACATAGAATTCAAGAGGGATTGAAGAGATATGAAACTGGTGGCAAACCGTATAATGGCAGGGCGCACCAACTCCTTGTTGTTGGTGAATTTTCTCATCAAGCTAAGCACAGATGCATGATTATATATAAATTTTGTAATGCTTTTTGATGAGTCAACAATATCTTTGACAAAGGAAATTTTTCCTATGTCGTCCAACATCAAATCAATACAATGTGCAACACAAGGTGTCCAAAATAAAGTAGGATGCCTCTCCATAAGCATCCTGCCAGCAGCAACATAATTTGCGGCATTGTCTGTTATGACTTGGACAACATGTTCTGCACCCACCTCCAAAATAAACACATCCAGCAAATCACATAAATTTTTTGCATCTTTGATATGTGAAGATGCATCAACAGATTTCATAAACACTGTCCCCTTAGGACAACTAACCAAGAAGTTTATAAGGGTTCTCCCCTTTTGGCCGGTCCAACCATCTGACATCACGGTGCATCCTGTTTGTGCCCGTCATGCCCTAAACTCCTCCAATATTTTGGTGTAGTCAACTTTTTCATCTTGAAGAATGCGGCCTCTAAAGTCATCATAAGAAGGGATTTTGTACCTTGGGCCAACAGTTGCAATAACATCAACAGGCTGGAAAAATGGATTATTCTTTGCAACTCTGAAAGGAAAATCACTCCAAAGGAGAAACTTGCCCAACAACTTGTCAGCTTGCTCTTTCTCATTTTTTTTAAACATTGAAGTGATAGATGGTTGTGAACCAGGCGTGGTTCTAGGAACAAAAAATGATGAGGCAGCTACAGAATTGGTTGTACACATTGATGCTGAAGTAGAACCAGTGCCACTTCCATATTCAACTAAGCCTAACACCCTCCCTGCTAGTTGCTTCTTCGTTTCTGCTTTGGCCACTCTCTCTTGCTCTAATTCTTCCCATGATTTGATGACTCTTTGGATGATTTCCGCATTTGTATTTTATCAAGGCCCTACATCATTTCCAGGGACTTGTGCAAAGGTGATACTTCAATCTATAAACCCCCCCCTGACATATGCTGCCTACACAACTTGCAAGACAAGTTCAATTTATCAAACCCTCCATCAGGTTCACCAAATTCCCACAGGGGGTTCAATTTCCTTGGCATGTTTGTAACTTGGTTGAACTCTTGAGTTTTAATGTAAGATGAAGTTTGAACTTTGAAGTTGAATTTATGGCACAAGAAGAATTGCAAGTTACAAAAATAAAAATAAAATTACATACATGACACAACGCATTGAATTTTTGACAATTTAACAAACAAAAAAACCTCAACTCAATCCAAAATGAACTCTCTCCACTCTATGCAACAAAAATGAGAAAAAAACACCATCAAATGCACTAAAAAATCTTTGATAAATAATGGGTTATAGAAACCCAAGCAAAAACAAAAAAAAACCAAAACAAAATGGCCAAATGTGGTGCCCATACTTGGAAACCATGGTTTGCCGGAGAAATTTAATCCAAAGACGAAATTCTCTTGCTTGGGATGCTAAAATCTCCAAGCTTCCTCCTCCTCTGCCCTAGTAGACGCCTTTCAGGGTTCCTCTCCTCCTCAGCTCTCAATCCATGCCGCTGTCTGTTCAAAATGATTAAAAAAATCGTGTTTTCCCTTATAAAAATGCGTTGTTTGCCACCCCCACGATAACTTCCCATTGAATCGCGATAACTTCGAAATTATCGCGATTATTTCACCGATTGTTTGGAAAAAAAAACCGCGTAGTAATCGGGCGATAATATTGGCATTTTGAAAAACTTGAGATTTTTTATTGTTATCGTGATAATATCGCGATTTTCGCAACACTGCTTGAAACTTCTAAAGAAATCTATGATAAGCTGGTGGAGCTATTCTCAGTGAGTACAACTGGAGAAGTGATATCGTTATGTAATGAATTATATAAAATGAAGATATCCAAGGAAGAAGGAATAGCTCTCTACTTCATTAAGGTCTTTGAGATGAGAGACCAACCCCAAGAACTGGGAGAAGTTATGTCAGATAGAGAGATGACAACTGTGGTGCTCAATGCATTACCTGAGGAATGGGGCAACTGCACATCAAGTATATATGCCAAGAAGGAAGCTACCTCATTGAATGAACCTTGGTCTCTATGCAAAATTGAGGAGACCAGACTCAAAGCCAAAGATGATGTGGATTAAAGGAACAAGCATTTGCTGCAATGGCCAAAAGAAAAGGAAAATTTGGCAAGTTTGGTCGACATAGAGCATAAAAGAGATATGTCCAAAGCCCAATGCTTCGACTGCCAAGAATATGGACACTATAAGAGGGATTGTCCTAAGTTCAAGGAGGACAACAATAAGAGGAAACGAGAAGAAGCCCACATTACCCGAGAAGTGAAACAAGAAAATAAGAAGCAGAAGGAGGACCCTCCAGATCTCTACTATGACTAAGATCAACTTATTCACATAAGTCTTCTTTAAAATTTTGGGTATCATAGGATCATGTAGCAGTAGGATAGAATGCATGTTTTATGGGAATGACATCTTCAGGAATATAGGAGCATTATGTAGAGATAGCTTAGATAAAGATATTCATGTAGGAAGGATGTAGCCATTGGATAACCTTATCAATACATAAAGAAATGATCATGATCAAGAAGAATCATCTTAGAAGGCCACTATCATTAGCAGAAAGGAGCATTGGCAGGTTGAGGACTATAAGGATCCTTCGGCAAAGTCTTCAATAGAGGGTTCATGACTTTCAAGAAAGGCAGATGTCTTGATAGGAATTCCACTTAAGGGGATTCAAGAAAGGATGATATGCAGGCAAGGAAAGATGTAACAAAGCAAAGGGGATTGAGGTAATCTCAATCTAGGAAGCTGAGATGATCAAGGAAAGAACTAAGATGAGGTATGTATGCATCTATGTTTTTATTTAAGTCATGTCATCATCTGTGTTAATGAGCATGGGGAATTTCTTTGGAAGCATGGTCAAGAAGAAAAGGATAGATCTCTTTCATTAAAAATATGCACGAAGGCATGGTTCACACACTGATGAAGATCAATATGAGAAATGCCTCATATAGGGTATGAGTAGGTTGACTAAGAAACATATGATGAAGCATATAAGAAAAGAGATTAGGGATAAAAGGACACCATGGACACTAGGAATCAACATCCAACAGATTTGTTGAAGGCATCTCTCGGAAGAAGGCACGAGAATTCTGACGAAGGAAGAAAAAGATCAAAAGACCCTTGACACCTGAAAAGGCCTCGGAGATGTGAAAATGCAGGATGCTGATGACTCAAGCCAACAAGATGTCATGATGGAAATCCATCTCATAAGGTACTATTTGATTTAATGTTATGCTTTGATTTCTTGAAAATATCTGGATAGGCTCATGCAAGGCTGTTGGAACAAGGGTTGTAAGTACACGTACAACTAGCATTCATGTGGTGGATAGAAATTCCTGAAAGAAACATGATAAAGAAGAAGTAGCCATATGACGAAGGTTCGAGATATGTACCAAGAAGGCCACTTTCCATGCAGAAAGAAATGACATGACAAACCACGAAGGAAAGTGATCGATGGCTGATGCTCTACAAAGAAGAAGCTAGATTGAATTTCATGACATCAAGGGAAGAAATTGATCAAGCAGCTGAAGGACACACAAGAAGAAGTTGCTGATGAGAAAGGAGAGTCCCTAGTTGAGAAGGAGCTCTGGAAAGTCCCTGATTAAGAGGGAGCTTGGGCAAGTCCCTGGTCAGAGGGAGCTTAGGTACATTCCTTTATAGGAATGGGCATATCTTCCCTAGTTGAGAGGGAGATATAGACACAACATTCTTGTCTTCACTTGGGAAGAAAGAATGGAGGATTGGGTAATCATTTGACATACGATGCTCTTTGAGGTTGTGTAGGGCATCCAAGATAAGAGTAGGAAAGAGGACCGATATTCTTTGAGGGCTGGGAACCCAAGACAAGAATAGTCCTAGAAGGTCATACTCAGTGAACATCCGGGTGGGTATGTACCGTAAGAGACAATGATGAAGGTGTCTATAGTCCTTGGTCTCGCCAACATTGTGCTCTGATCTATTGAGAGATAGAGCTGTCAGTCAAGGCCTTGATGTGGAAACAATGTTGGTTACTATGATCCTATAACAGATGGATTACCAATCTGATTTCTCTTATGTGAATTCTTTAGATTGAAAATGTCCAGAAACCTTGTAAAATTATTTATGAATACCTCCCTAGTTAAGAGGGAGTGTTGAAGAAAGTGTAACTAGGTTTGGTCTTCGTAAATGTAATTTTTATCTTTGTACTTGTCAAAGAAAAGAATTATTATTTTTTGTAATTATCAAGCATGGGTTTCTTGCCCATTTGATAGGTCAAGCACATGTTTAAGTTCTTCTAGTATAGTCAAAGAGTCAATGTAATTGTTGAAGACCCATGTGGGCATGTTACACTATGTAACCTATGTAATTATGTCAAAGATATGTGTCAAAAGTGATCCTCCAAAGCACAAGGACAAGTCTCCTCTTCAAGTCGGCTCAAAGAATGAATTTTGGTGCCCTTAACGTCATGTCGGCCCAAAAGGAGGGACAAACTCCTATATATAGGGAAATTCGACCTCACCATTAGACTATCAATCATCTCTCAAATCAGTGAGCAAGGAAGGATGAAAAAGAGGTGCGAAAAAGGAGCAATGAAGTGATTCTAGAGCAGCAAAGAAGAGGAAAGAGAAATCGAGTTTGGGAGGATTGTTTTTGGGCCTAATTTTGTCACATGTGCGAAGAAAGGAGGGCAGTTCTATAGTCACATCAGATCCACAAGGGCAGCAACATAATAGAGTTCAATTGGGCTAAGAAGTGACTCCAAATAAGCCTCCATCTCAAGCGAAGGAGGTCCCACATATAGCGAAGGAAGGGAGCAAGTAAAAAGGGCTATCTTAAGCCCTAGATCAGCCACACATGCGAAGAAATCAGATCTGCAGTAGGATCAAGAGGATCAACCTCTAAACTCAAAGATACACCAGAAGAAGAGGCCCATTATCTAGTCGAAATATCAAGTAGAAGAAAGATTGCCAAGCGAAGGAAAGAAAGGCACCAAAGAAGAGGTCTCTAAGGAGACCTAGGGTTTCTGTAGTTGCCAAAAAAAGCGCTGTTAGTTGCTAGAAGAAGTGCGAAAGAAGAGATCAAGGTACAAAGGAGAAGAAGACATTGATTGAAGAACAAAAGGAAGAGAGACTGTGTCTAGTAGACTAAGTGACTTGTAATGAAATAATCTAACCAAATAGCTAGAATTATTCCCAAATCACTTTTACAGAGATTCGATAAATAACACTAGGACTCATTTAAGATCCTGACAACAAAATCCACCCTAGCTTTAGGGTGAGTTTGGAGGGAAAAACACAACCGATCATCTGTGTTTAGAAACACACATGAATCAGTGAGACAAAAAATCTCCTAGGATGGAAATTGTCATTAGAAAAATAAATTTACCTAGGTTGTTACATACATTTGTCTTACTAGGATCATTTACATTACAAAATGCAGAATGAGTTTACAAAACTCCAATGTACATATGGCTCATAATGATGAATCTGTGGATCATCTAAGTGCTCAGACATGATGGAAATCCATGCGCGAAAAAATGTACAGCTATGGGATAGTTGACATGGAGTGGTCAACATTTGGCTCTACTTGGGGACATGTTCCTTCATCGAAGGAATGTGAGAATCCAAAATCTGCACCCAAAGAAAACACAAAATGACATAAGTAGCATCCATCCAAATATAATCTAAAAATCATCATACAACATTAAGCACATAAAAATAGAAGCTCTTCATTTATTAACTATTCTACTAACATGAAAATATAAATTTAATCTAACTACAAAGTGAAAATGCTGAAATAACAGGGTGTTAGGTTAGAGATACAATACAAAGGATGCCTTGTGGTATCAAATGTGTTCAATATAGTGCATACTAAGCATTTCCCTGCTTTTAGGCGAATCTGTGAGCTGTTTTTCAGATGTGCCCTGTCCAATCCTGAGTACGGTAGGACTTTGTCTTATCCGAAAATCGAGCTGCTTGCGACCATTAGATGCATCAAACCGCTTGCTTATTCTTTTTCATTTTCACTTCAGGCTTTTCTTTGTGGTAGGCTGTATCGCTGATGATGTGGAACATTCTGTTTGGGAACTTTTAGGCGAAGTATGTAAGATATTTGTGACATGCCTCTCTTCATTCTGCATCTGTTTTGTGATAAATGATGGATCAGTTGCACAAGTTTTATGAGTTATAACTTGATCCTTTTCAATTTCTTCTCTGTTCATGTCATCCTCAGCTAAATCTTTGTTAATGGGGCCAGCCACTTTCTTAGGATATTCACAACAAGGCGGGACCTGCTTTAATGGATTGAGGGAGTTATGATTTGTTGAAAGCTGCTTGATTTTCTACCATCTATCATCTGGATCAGACTGAAACTTATGTACCTATGATTTCCTTTCTTCCAACCTCTTATGTATGGAACTCATTTCTATAGCATGCCTTACTATTAATTTCACTTGATTGAGCTCAGTTTTCCCAAATCTGTCTTGCAGAGTGATGGGATTAGCCTCCATAGTTTTCATTTCCCGATTGTGCTTTGCTTCCATTGCAATCATATGATTATGAATAATGGACATCCGATTAGAATGATTAACTTCCATTATCTTTAATCTATTTTTGATGGTATCCATTTCTTCCATATTTATAACACATGGTGCTTGTTTTTACTCTATGGCCAATAATCTATTCTGAAGAGATATTTGCCCAACTTCCATGCCCTTTATAATTTTATCGTTCTTCGCTTTGATGCCCATGAAACAATTTCGCATATAGTTTACCTCTTTCTTATGATTTGCTTGCATGGTAGCTAACTGATTGTTGTGATCAAATTCCATGGTGTCCATTTCTTCCACATGTCTTTCTTTCATGGCAATCATTCGATTGGAGTGATTGAATTCCATGATCACTATCTTTTCTTCTAAGGCTAATAACTTGTTTTGAATAGAATCAATTTCCCTGGCATGACCAATTGTTAATCTTTCTTGGTTAAGTTCCATATCTTTAATAAGTTGACCCTGATTAACCTTTGTATTCGTGATTACTTGAGCTTGATTTAACTGTATCTCTTTAACCATCTGAATCAATTCCTTAACAAGATGCTTATCGTTGTTAACACTGATTTGACAACTTGTTTCTGCTTCTCCACTATCATGGATTTGTATTGCAATAGTACACGTGGATTCATCATGAGAATTGTCTTGAAATCTTCCGTTGATAGTTGAGTTCTTTACAAGATATCTTTCACTCTTTTGCATAGTATTAGGGGCACAAGGCGAATCACCTTGTTTCACATATCTATCCTTAAGAGCATTGATGATGTATTGTAAAGAAGCGAAGAATCCTTAGGCCAATTATGAAACCAATCCATAGCATCACCTTCTAAGGAAAAGGCAAAGAGACGTACTTGACATTTTCATGATTATATTGTGAAGGAAGACAATATTTGGTTATTATATGAATAACCTTACAGAGATGCTTTCCAATAGTGGCTGAGTCACCACCCGAGAACAAAGGCAATTTATGAATGGCATCTTCCAGCATATCATGAATAGTATTATCCATGATGACTTGCTTAAGGGGGGGAAAGGGAACAACCAAATGGATGCTAGAGAGATAGATCTTTGGTCAGGAAAATAAAAAAGATCCACAGGAAGTGAGCTTCTAGCAGAAATTCTTGTAAGAAATGAAAGAAATGAAAGAAATGGAGTCGGCACTTGAGCATGAATCTAACCTTAAGATTCCAAAGGCAGAAACCGAAATGTCAGTGGAGAGAAGTAGATGGATATCAGGGAGGGTTTCTTGTCTGGGAATAAATGGATGAATAAGGGAGTTGCCACCCAAACAGGAAATTAGTTGAAATGTCCAGGTGCTAAAGGTGCAGATGAAAGGATTAGTGAGATGATGAAAGATATGATGATGAAAAGATGAAGAGATGATACGGCGACAGAAAATGTGGCGTTGATGGGACAAAAAATGGTAAGAGATTGAAAAAAAATTGAATGAGATGAATGTTGTAAAGCAAAGGTCCAATAAATTGGTTCGGGGCAACAACACCAAGAAATGTTGGCGTTGCTAGCTTAATTGAAAGATAGAAAGATGAAAGCAAAAAAAAGGAAAAAATAATGTTGTGAATCTTGCAACAAGATAAACTTGATGCCTCGATAACAACACCAAAAATGTTGTGCCACTTTGACAGGCTAATGAACGACGAAAAAGATTAGAAGATTAGAAAAATGTTGCAGAGGACCAAGGACAAAAAAACTCTATCCCTGACAACGATGCCAAAAAATGTTGTCGCACAGAATGTCTAGGCATTGCAACAACTCAGATCGGGGGCTATCACACGGATCCCCAATCTCTCTCCTTGAGTTGTCTCCCAAGAGTAGACTAAGGGGTGTAGACCCTATGGAAATGGAATGAGGGAATATTAGTTGGGAACCAACCAATCTAGGAGACATAGTTAAGCAACCAATACTTGTTCAGATTGCACAAGATTTTGAAGGATTCAACTTGATTTCAGGAAAATGATACGAGCGCCTTGTGTAGTCAACTTTCTTGCAGAGGTGTTGTCGCGCAGTGTCTAAGCACAGCGACAACGCTCAGACCGGGGGCTGTCACCCTGATCCCCGATCTCTCCGTTTAAGCCATCTCCCTAGGCTAAGGGGGGTAGACCCTATGGGATAAAAGAAGACCAACTGGTAATCAACTAGCTTGGGGGATATAGCGAGGGAAACAAGCACTTAATTGATTTTAAAACTTGATTAGATCTTTAAATATTTTGGTACCAGTGCCTTTGCTAGATGAAGAGGAAATCAAATAATTGATTCGCTGCTTAGGAAATATAAATTGTTAAGATTAGGTATGTTCTATGCTAGAGCAATTTATGTAAATTTTCACAGTTAGCAATCACATCAGCATTACGATAAACTGCAGATAGAACATAAATATAAAACGCAGAAGACAAGCCAAGACAAGAGGACACAAGATATGGCGCGAGC
>APFE030444139.1:4658-23639 GCA_000404065.3 Pinus taeda | reverse complement strand
GTCATCCTAGCGTAGGGAGTACGGTAGATACAATGATGCGTCCATCGGTACTACTATGGTCCCTAACTTCATTTCCTTGCTCATTGATCAGATGAGAGGCACTTCCCATGAGTCCTAGACTGCATGGGTAGGATGCCTCGATAGGAGAACTAATCATTCTTGTCCTCATAGGAGAACACATCAATCCTGCTACAATCGCCATGGAGAACACATCAATCTAGGCCACCATGGAGAACACATCAATCGAGGCCTCACAGGAGAACACATCAATCATGCTACAATCAGAGTGCATACCACTGGTCCCAGACCAGTCTCAGCTGACCCGAAGTCAGCTTCATAGTAAGTACCACTCCTACCACTGATCCCAGACTAGTATCGCAGTTTCAGAGAGTGTACCACTGGTCCCAGACCAATCTCAACCGACCCGAAGTCAGTGTCATAATATGTACCACTCTCACTGGTCCCAGACCAGTACTGCACTGACACGAAGTCAGTCTTGGAGTATGTACCACTGGTCCCGGACCTGTCTCAACCGACCTGAAGTCAGCTTCATAGTATGGTACAACTCCTACTACAATCACCATGGAGAACACATCAATCCAGGCCTCACAGGAGAACTAATCATCTTGCTACACAAGAGAGCGAATCATCCTATTCCACAAGAGAGTGAATCATCTTGTTCCACAAGAGAGCGAATCATCTTGTTCTAGTGCGCACCAACCAGGGGAGGGTGAGTCACCCTGTGGTCGTATGTTGCTCCAGTAATAACCGCAAGCCCTCAGAGCTCCTAGAGCTCAATGAATGCAACATGCAGGACCCTTGTACAAGGGTTTCTTGCCGACTCCAAGTCGTTCGGGAAAATCACAAATTTGATCTTTCCGCGGGGCTCTGACCTGTACATCATCTCAGTGCAATGGAGCCTCCTTGCTCATCGACTTACCATATCCCAGATGATGTCTATCTGCTAGAGTAATCGACGAATACGGGATTCCTCAATAATCGAATCCCACCTCTGGTTGTTACAGAGAATCACAGTGATATGTCATCAAAACAGTGCATTGAAGAGCTTCCCCAACCAGGCAGCTTCATACGAGATCATACTTGTAGATATGTATCCAGTCTTGACGGTGCTTACAACAATCGACTTCTGCTTCCTGCTCATCCATGATATCAAAGCAGAATCCAAAGAGAAATAGCACTAAGAAGTGCTCTAGTGATCCTCCACACTGTCTGCCCAATCAACATTCGAATAATCATACAATTTCATATTTCCGGCAGTGTATCTCAATCCATGAGAGAATGTGCCCTAAAGACATCTCAGAAGATTCTTGGCACCAACCCAGTGAGGCTCAACCAAATATGAGCTCCTTGTGCTAACTGCAAGACGTATGTTCGGACGGAAGTTCACCAAGAACATTCCCAAGTCTGGTCCGACATCACTACCGTATAAATTCCTCGATGTAGTAACATGTTTGTAGTTTATCATTGCACTTTCAAAATCCAACTCCCTCTGTCTCCTATAAATGAGAGGGTCTGCACCTGTCAGATATAGGTGCCAGTACGAGAGGTTTATCATCCACAACCTTCGAGTAATGGTTTGGATCGGTTTCACTCCTAGTGAATCTTAGCTGCGTTAGACAGCTATCAATCCTCTCATACTACGCCCGAGGTGTTTTGCTTCAAGCCATAGAGGGCTTTCTTCCACCTGTATACATGAGATTCCCGATCATGCGTCTCAAACTCCTCGGGTTGTTCCAAGCCTGTGGACCTGCTGCATGAAGGGAATGGTTCCCTTATAATATTTTCCTTCGGTACATTTCAGACATGTACCCTCATGCTCCTTTTTGAATTCAAGCATCCTAGTCACCATCTGACTCACAAACCTCTGGTTCTAAGTCAATGGACATGGTCCCCAGTGGACTTCCTGCAACTTGATACAACCCTGAACTCAAAAACATCTTCGAAAGATCTATTTTCAAACACGTACCTTTCCATCGATAAGTGCCATCCTGTAACCTTTGACTTCCATTTTCGAAATGGACATCAGGTTCTTCTTGCGATTAGGTACATAAAAGAGATTCTAGGGTTCCTGGCTTTCGTGGAAGAGTCGACCATTTCCTTGATGACCTGCATTACAAGTCATTCCTTTGATCATTGAAGATGTCCCAGGAATGATTGTTATCTTCATCAAGAGATGTGTCTCTGCCATTCGGACACTCCTTCGCATAACAACCAGACTTATGTCAACAAGGCATCCACCTTTCCTTCCACCCTTAGATCCGAACTTCCCAATGAAGTGATCTTAGGATGGGCCATCAGAAACTTCTACTGCGCCATTCTGATAACATTCTTTTCTTTGACTTCACCCTAGGTGAATTATGAGGAACCCATTAATCCTTCTGTCTTGACCCAACTGTCTTCGGTGATTGCGCTTTCACTCTTGCTTGGACATTGTCTTCACCTCAGCTCTAATACCATGTTAAGATTAGGTATGTTCTATGCTAGAGCAATTTATTTAAATTTTCACAGTTAGCAATCACATCAGCATTACGATAAACTGCAGATAGAACATAAATATAAAACGCAGAAGACAAGCCAAGGACAAGAGGACACAAGATATGGCACGAGCCAGGGACAAACCCCACAATGTGTGGGGAAACCCTTTGATCAAATCTTCTTTTATCTTCAAAGTTCAGCAGAGAAAGAGAGAGAGTACATTTACAATAGAAGTCAATACTTTGACTTATCTGGATCTAGCATAGAGCATTTCGTATAATGATGAGATCAGTTGAAGACATTCTGCTTCAACTGATACCTATCACTGTGCTGCATCCTCTAGTTGCACCGCTGCATACTGCACCATAGACATGATAATCATCATGCTGCCCATACTAATATGCATCATCATCATACAGTTGTCCTTACAGAAATGTCTCTAGAGGGTAGACCGAGACAAGGAGTGTCCCTTCAAGATTCTTGTCTTCACAAGTATAGCGTATCTCCATGACTGTGCATAAGGTGTCAACATGACAGCGGATAGATGTATCCATGACCTGCACATAAATGTTGCCATGGCCTGCATATAAAAGATTCGAAGTCCTGTATATAATTTCCATGGCCTATATATAAATTCCATGGTTGCGTATATGTTTCTCAATGTCCTGCGCATAAGTCTACTCCTTTATAGTGTTAAGGGCATCACGTGGCTGCAGTTTAGGGTTACGTAATGATGTCATCTTCACATTGAGATTGGCAGTTACAGATCTCTCATGACTGCGGCTTCCTTCTATGACTCTGTTGATCTATCTCCCATGACAGCGTGAAGATGCCACTGTCTTCTTTTACCTGCGGATCTTTATGTCCTGCATGTGTCTCCATTGCATGCGGAGATTGCATCTATTCCTTCCTTACTGTGGCTTGATGGCATATACATATTCCTGCAGTTATATATTCCTGCATATATATTCCTGCGGTTATATATTCCCGCATATATATTCCTGCGTATATCATTGACTGCAGACAGTGTGATGACTGCATACAGCTATCAGCGTGAACATTGAGACCGTGTGGGTCATGAACATGACTGCGAGTATATAAGAACGAGTTCTTATATGAGTGCGTATACATGTGAGTTCCAATGACTGCGATGACATGACAACGTATGACTTTATTGTTATTTGCTCTGTTCAGATGCTATGAGTGTGACTGTATTGCAGTTTGCTTTATATACATATTCATTGCCAGCATATACATGAACTCATACAGCATATTGAACAACGTATATATAATGCCCAACGTATATGCAATCATGACTATGTTTACCTTAACAACATGTGAGTCTCCAGCGTGTAAGTCTTCCTGATCTTACGTATGTGCATGACAGCGTATAGAGTATTAGCTGAGCATTTAGGTCTCCATTGCCAACATATTAGAGATAGCTGTACGTAGTTGCTCCATATCTGCGTGAGAGCTAGGGCATCATCCAACTAGGGCAGCGTATTCCTTTTGTGACTCTCTTTCTCAAAACCCAAGACGTGGAGAGGAGACCACATCAAGAATACACATCCAAAATGATAACAAATCCTCATCTATTTATACCAAAACGAGGATGATGAATAGACACGTCGGTTGGGCTTCTAGAGCCTACATAAGCACTGGTCGGCTTGATAATAATTATATAAACAAAATAAATTTATATCTCCATAAATACTTATCAGAATTGGATGATCTTTGGATCAATCCTACACCTCTCCACAAGAGGGATCCAATAAAAATGTCAGCTGCCATAATTAAGCCGACCCACGTGGAGTTTGGCCCTAGTTGCCAATTTAACATAAATAGGAACAAATCTTTCAACAATTGCTTGAAAATATTTACTGAAATGTCTAGCATACAATGAGCATTAAAACATTCAAGCAACCACAATCAATTTTAATAACTTAGCAAAGCTCCAACAATTAAATTTTCAAAAGATAGAATACTTTGAATGACCACAAAATGCTAACCAGTTCATAAAATGAATCACCAATTTCAGATAGCTAATCTTCAGATAAAATCTAAGCACATTTAGCTATGTCGAATACCACAATTTTTTTTTTTCTTTCAATTTATTTATTTATTTTTTAAATGATTAAAATATAAATGAATATCATAAAGAAAAACTAAATTTTAAAATAAAACAAAACTAAAAACACTAAGGACTAAATCTTTATATGCCTTTTATGATTTTTTTATATTTTATGATTATTTTGGATTTATTTAAAGTCAAAAAATAAAACAAAACTAAACCTAAATATACCTAATTCTAAGACCAAAAAGAAACCTAAGCTAAATGAAACTAAAAGTAAATAATAAATAAAAATCTTAACACCTAATAGCATCAAACATACAACAATAAAAAAATAGAGTTTTTAATTTTTTTTCTATATTAAAACACACTTCATAAAAATAGGCTAATAAAATTCTAAACTAAAAATTAAATATGTAAAAAGAAAAAAGTCGAACCCTAATCATAAACAAAGGAGAAATAACAAAATGAATATGTATGTATCGAATTGGTTTCCTTGTGCACAGACAGACCTTGACAGCGATGCTTTGCAGGCTGGGAGCTTGACGGGAGACAAGGACTTCGAAGGCAGCTGCAAGAAGGATCGATGGCGAGGAAGGAAACGTGACTGCCAACGAGGGTTGTGAAGGGAGAGGGCTTGATAAGCTGCGATAGGAGCCGAGAGTGAAATCGTGGGTTTGAAGATGAGAGGGATGGAGGCTTTGAGCTGCGGAAAAAATGAGTGGCAGTGTGAGGAAGGAGCGAGGAGCTGGAGAAGGGAAGCTCGGATGTACAGGTGAATGGAGACCGCAGAGAGGGATGAATTGAGGAGCTGCATTTTCGAGGTTGATTGGACGCGGATCTGGTCCTCGTATGGCAGTGAGAAGCTGCAAACTTGTGGGAGAAATAGTTGAGGCAACAATGGGTTGCGTGGAAGATGCTGAGGGAGGGTTGGATGGAGCCAAGCGTACAACATGCAGGTGGATGAGATCACCGCGTAGAGGGAAACGCAGCGGATAGAAGGTGCGTAGAAGGCAAATGGTAGATAATGAATAAAAGCGATGAGGAGATAGCATGTAGGTTTTGAAGGAGCTGGAGCGATGGGTAATGGCAGGGTAGCGATTCCCTTGCAGTTGGATGTTGGGCGGCTAGGGTTTTGCACAATTTCCTTAAAAAAAAATTCGAAAATTCTCCTGTAAAAATGAAACCCCAGGCAGCAACAGACAGGTGGTCTGGAAATGTGTTCAAATCACCAGAAATCAAAAATCTTAAATAATCCCGCTTCAGATTTACCTGAAAACCCCACAAATTTTTTTCCAGATTTGAAATAAATACTCTTGTAAGAACTGAATCTGAGGCTAGATCTTACCCTCCAGGGCCTAGATCTGGCTTCAAAAAATTTTCCTCGGACTTGCACCCTGCAATGGCAAAACAAAACAAAACACCCAAAAACAATATATGCAATGACAAAATTAAAAACCCAAAAACCAGCTAAATAATTACAGTAATTACAAATTGAAGGCTCTAAGCAGCCAGATTTATCATTGCGCCACAAATATTTTCAAAATTTTAAATCTAATATGAGGTGCTTCAGAAAACCCTTCATGCATTCACCAGAAAAATTCTAATGATAAGCCCGGGATCAAAACCAACTGGGCTCTTTAGAAAATGCAATCTGGGAGTTGGTTGGTTCAGCCGAGAACTTCCCCGAACGCCCGATAAACTAAAAATCAAGGATTTCCTGCACAGCTTAATTCAACCATTAACATAGAGAGAGAAAATGACAATGAAATTCAGATCTAATGGAAATACCTGCCATTATATTCAGAAATTAAATTGTCATTCAAACCCCAGTGATCAGACAAGATACCTGTGTCTAAATCACTCTTCAATAAGCTAACATCAATGGCTGAAAGTAAATCTATGCAAGAAAATAAAACATCTTACAACATTTCCCGCAGAGTAACACCAACAGAGATTAACCCCAAAGTCTTTCTTTATTTGCACATGAAAAACGATTACAAGAGAGTTTTCACTTAGCACACGACTCAAAGGTCGAATGATCTCAACTGACAACTGACCCCCTATTTAAAGATAAATTTCCCAACGGCTAGTTTGAGTGATCCTTGTCAAAGCGATCTCGACCATTGATGAGGATCAAAATTTCTTTTAATCTTATCCGTTGAAATTTAAATATTGAGGAAATTTAAAATTTTTCATTTAAATGCATTTTAATATATTCAAAAAATAAAATTTTGCATTTATTTCCTCAAAACTTTGACTTTGACTTAACCCCAGGGACCTAAGATATAAAATTTAGCAAAATAATCAAATAATCTTAGTCCTTGGACCAGTTAAGATTTAATTTTTTTTAAAGGATCCACGAATTTTACCTCTGGAAAATTTAAATTTATCTAGGACCTATGACCTATGAGGGGTAAATTATTTTTCTAACCCTCAAGATATTTTACATCATGATTTTTACATTTTTACATCTCAAGGGGGAAAACCCATTTAATATAGATCCTCACAGACTACCCAGTTTCGCAACACATATAATCTAGCAGGTCAAGTAATATGTAGTAAAATAGCCTAACCAAATAGTTAGGACTATTTCCAAATCATTTTTACATAGACTCAATCTAGTACACTAGCACTCCCCTAAGATTCTAATGACAAAATCCCTTTCGGCTTTGGGGTTAGGCTGAAGGAAAACTCTGCCAATCATGGATCGGTGAGACAAAAAACCTTCTGGAACGTAGATCATCATTAGAAAATTAGGTTTACCTAGGCAATTACATACATGACACGGATCTACTGAGATTATTTACAATTTACACATGCAGAAAGGGTTTACAATATAACATGATCAGACTAATGATAATAGTCGAATGGCACGGATATGTCGATCAAGCGCTATCCCTTTTGCGAAAAAAAGGGGTGTACTGCTATGGGTCGTTGACACGTAGTGGTCAACAGGAGGAAATAAAGTCCAAGTAATGGATGGGAAACTGCTGCTGAATGATTCGACTATCTTATATGCAAATGCAAAACTTAAAGTTATGTGAAATGCAGGGACTTTGTTAATTTTAGTTAAATACCTGTTCCAAGTTTGATCTCTTAATGTTTCTATCGAACAAGCTTATGCTTGGAAGTAAAATTTTAATGTGCAAGTACTAGCTTAGTATGCAAATGCAAAGTGAAATGATGTGACGGTGAAAGGAGGGTGTAAAATTATTTATGAAATATGTCTTGAGTGTTATTTAACTTAAGGCTCAAAAAAATGATCTTAATGTGAAAACAAATACTTATACCAACAATGTAAAATATGAAGTCTGCACAAATAATTACTGAAATATACAATAGGAAATTGATGTAAAATGTTGGAAATAAAACACTTAATATTCATAAATCCATTTGTATGAAATACTCAATCAGAGATCATTAGATGCATATGTAAAACTAAATTAATCCTTCCTGAATGAGCATGTAAAAACAAATGTACTTCAGAAAATAAATTAAGTGTTTAAATTCAGATCACAACAACTAGGTGCAAAGCCTAAAATATTAGTTCTAGTAATTTCCTCTTAAAACAAATGATAATGCCAACAATTTATTTTTAAACCAGTAGTCCTATTACCATGCATGAATAACGAAAACTTCAAATGACAAACTAATAACTAATAATTTAGAAAATTTATGATTTTAAATATTTTCAATCTAATGATGCATTTGATATTAAAACTTAGAAATAAATTACCGAAAGAGCAGTGAAATAATATTCAGAAATTTGTCACTTAGCATGCAAAAAGTTGATGGAAATATATATATATATATATATATATATATATATATATATTATATATATATTTGTTTTTCTGAAATGCAATGTAGTAAAAGATGTAAATTAAATTTGCTACTAAACTTCAGCTAATTGAGAATCTATGCCCGTTTTAGCCTTGCTTTCAATCAGATAAATGAAATGAGGAAAGGTTTAGAGGATGTGCGCCAGTCAGCCCTTAGGGGCTTGAAGACACTTGGAGACAAGCTGCCCAAGTCACTAAAGATCTTCAACTCAGAAATTTTTTTGGGAAATTTTTTATGGAATTTTTTTTGTTAAAAATTTTGTTAAATTTTTTTGGGAATTTTTAGGAAAAATCTAGTTACAAAATTATGGTGATAGGGAGTGAAAGAAGATAGGCTTGGGGGTGAGAAGAGGCAGCGAAAAAAAGGAGGCCGAGAGGGAAATGAGGGAGGTCGAGAAAGGGAGAGGGAGGCTGAGAAGGCAAGGGAGAAGAGGGATAAGGAGAAAGGGGAAAACAAAAAGAAAGGAGGAGGGAGGCCTTTAGCTGGAGGGAGGCCGAGAAGGAAGGGAGGCTGAGAATGAAGAAAGGAGGTCGAGAAGGAGGTTGGAGATGTCCAGCGTAGGGCCTCAAGGCCTTATAATTTTTTTCCACAATCTTCTTGAGATTTCTCTTCAACCTGTAAACAAAATGGAGATGTTCTCTGAGGCCTAGATTTGTCTCTAGAATCCACAAAAATTGTCTGCAATCTTCAGATCTGTCCCTGCACAAACAAAAGATAGCAAACCGCAAAACATGTACATGCAAAAATATGAAATACCCAAAAACCCCTAAGAATTAAAATAATTGATTTTTACAAATCTATAATATATTCTATAGATCTAGCAGATCTATAGATCAAAGCCCTATATTAGCCAGATCTAAACAATTTTGCACAAATTTACAAATAAACTAGAAATTTTAAAGAAGCTCAAGCCCGAGAAAAACCCTGCAAGTAAATTTTTTTGTAAAATGACTTCAAAAATTAAAAACAGTGGGCTCTTCAAATTTTGTAATCTGAGAGTCAATGGGTCTAGTTGAGAACTTCCCCAAACGCTCAAATTTTGAATGATAACATCTGCACACTTAGATTTGATTGTTAGATTAATAGAGATTCAAAATGATCATAAAATCACTAAGAAATAGAGATACCTGCTACTTCTATAAAATCAAAATGATATTTTAAAAACCCAGAACTCTGTGTAAGATACTCGTGCACAGATCAATCCTCAAAGGCTATTATCCAGCAAATACAAATAAAAGTAGTAGAGTATTAAGAGCAATATTGCCACATAAATCTGAAAGAGGAACAACACGGTCTAAAACTCCAAAGTCTTTGTGTTTTATTAACCAGAAAAAAGTTGCAAAAGATTTCTCAGTGCAAGTATATGATTCAAACATCGGATCCAAATAATGGAGAGAGACCTCTAATTTGTAGGTAAATTCTCCAAGGGCTATTTGGCTTGATCCCCGCCAAAGCAATCTCAACAGTCGGCAAAGATTAAATGATTTTTTAATCATCGCCGTTGAAATAAAGTTATTGTTTGAGGAAATTCGAATTTGATTTTTAATTTCCTTTTAATTAACTCAAAAATGATTATTTTGAGTTAATTGTCTCAAAAATTGATTTTGAATTAATTACCATGGCCCAAGGGTCCAAAATATCTTGAAATGTTCAATAGAGTACATCCGACATGCCGTGGAGATAAATTGAGAAAATTCAGAAGCGTTTGATTACAAACAAATTCAAGATTAAAAGTGCAGTTCCTTATGCTATCTTGTTAAGTGAAACAGGGACTGCTCCTATTGAAGCAATTGCTATGGTGCTAGTCGTAAGGTATTTAAAAAAAATTGAGCAAATGGAAGAGGGTAGATGGCCTAAGGTTGTCTTTAAGGATAGATTGTGCAAGAGAAGAAAAACTTGGATGCAACAAAATAACAAATGGTGTAGTGAATGGGGTATTTGCTTGAATGCGTGTCCCATAGATAAAAGCTTTTGTTATGGAAAAGTTCCACAAGCATACTTGGGATAAGGAGCTAGGAAGAAAGAAAAAGTACTATATTGAAGTGTTTAATCCCACTCATAGTCATCAACCAAAAGCATACATAGAGGCCAATATCTCTTGAAGAGCCAAAATTCTTATTGAGCAGTTAAGGACTAATTCTCATAAACTTCGTTGTGAAACAAGGCGTTGGAAGAGACCAAACGAAGTGTGGGAGGAAAGGGTATACATTTTTTGTTCTTTTGGAAAAGTGGAAATAGAAAAACATTTCATTTTAGAATGTGAGGCCTTCAAAGACAACAGGGAAAGTTATGCAGATATGCTGGCAGCTAGCTCTTGGTATAATCTTTTTAGCGAGGGGTTTGTCGAGAAGCTGTGAGCATTTATTTTGAAACTTCACAGAAGAAGGGCCAAATACATCAAGAAGATGAAGAAGCAATCTCTCCCATAGGCTATCTTTAGCCTCGTGGATGTTAAAATATTTTCTTTTTTTCTTTCTTTCTATTCCCTTGGCCGGGGACTTCCAAAAATTTAAAATGTTAAAACCCATGAATTTTAAATATTGGAGGATTTAATTTTTCCTAGGACCTAAATTGATTAAATTTCTGGCTTTAGCATTTTAATCTATTTTAGTCAAAAAATTTAATTATTTAACTCATGAGGGGATTATTAATTTTTCCAAGCCTCTAATAGTTTAGCATTATAGCTAAAATATTATTTACATGAAATATTACATTTCTAACCCATGAAGGGGGAACACCTGTTCGTTATAGACCCTCAACACTTACCCATTTCTGCGACACAAAATATGACCTATTAGACTAAGTGTCATGTAATAAAATAATGTAACCAAATAGCTAGAATTATTCCCAAATCACTTTTTACAGAGACTCGATAAATAACGCTAGGACTCATTTAAGATCCTGACGACAAAATCCACCCTAGCTTTGGAGTGACGCTGGAGGGAAAAACTCTGCCGATCATCTAGGTTTAGAAACACACATGAATCAGTGAGACGAAAAACCTCCTAGGATGGAAATCATCATTAGAAAAATAAATTTACCTAGGTTGTTTCATACATTTGTCTTACTAGGATCATTTACATTACAAAATGCATAATGGGTTTACAAAACTCCAGTGTACATATGACTGGTAATGATGAATCTGTGGATCATCTGAGTACTCGGACATGATGGAAATCCATGAGTGAAAAAATGTACAGCTGTGGGGTATTGACATGGAGTGGTCAACATACCTCACAATAGATAATCCACCTTCATTGGATGAGTAAACTGGACAAAATGGGTGAGAGACATGGGGTTGGCTATTCGTGGATCATGGTAGGAGCTTTTGGCTGACAAGTTGCATCATAAGAAAAAAAATCTCCTAGGGCAATAGCATCATAAGGAAAACAATTTCTCCTATGGTAACAGGTCCGTAAGCCTCTGTTGAAGGGACACTTCCTCATCTCGAAGGGATGCATTACTTGAGTTGTGTATAAATACAGAATTCAAACTCTCCTTTGTATTGTTTCATTGTGTGATCTTCTTGATCTGTATTATAAATTGTTTTATGCCTAAGGGCTATATCTTTGGTGTTCTTTTGTGCATGGCATTTCATTATTTTTTCTGTACTTGGGCATTGTACTTGGACATCTCTTGCTCTCTCTCATGCACTAGGCTTATCTCTCTCTAGTGCATTTGTGATAGAGTTACAGCAGAATTTTGATTTTGTATGGTTCCATTCTATTCCCTGCTTTCCTTTGTGAATCTCAACAAGGCTCCCAGCAATGCTGGGAGGATAAAAAGGCCAGTTCCATAAATATTATTATGGTTGCAAGTCCACTAGATCTGTCCATTGTTTGTCTTGAGGCTCCCTGGTTTTGTCCACAGTTGCATGAAAATGTCACTTGTAGGCGTGCAAATTATTGGTACTGCATCAAAGTTTTGATTATAGTAGCTATTTATCTTTTATGCATTTGATCTGGAAATATTGAGATTAAATACCATGAAGCTCCATTTTTAATGTAAAGATGAAGATTATACAAGAGCTCATAAATGCACTTACTTATATCTATACTCAGAAGTCATTGCTACTTTGTGTTAGCTGATTAATAATTATGTTTGAATTTCACACGTATTGCAGGATGTCCTATCTTACCAGTGGTTAGAAGACTGTTTGAAAGAAGGATCAAAATTACCAGAGGACCATTATCGTATTGAGGTATCAACATCAACACCTATGTCTGTATCAAAACTTTCGGAGGAAAATGATAGCAACAGTTCTGATCGTAGTTCAAGGACCAAGAGGAGTAAAGTTTTGAGTAGCCATTCTGTGGTAACATCTCCATATAGGCATCATAATGTAAATAAAGATCATCTGCCAATTGGTGAGGATGTTACCTCAAGAGGAAAAACATCTGCGAATGATTTAATAACAGAGGAATATACAAGAAGTGAAAATGGATCTCAGAAGGTGAACTCAAGTGATGGAACTGATTCTGATGGTCCAGCTGGTGATCAGTCAACATCCAAGGCTTTGGTTTCTGGTACTCAAAACGCTGCAGGTGTGTTGAACAAGGAGGTACAAGTCAAACTAGCTAACCTGTCTTCATATTTAAAGTCCTTTACTATCTTTTTAGAGTGACTCATGTAATGCTGAGAAGCGAGCCATTATATTATATATCTATATGTTTTCATCTATGGCATGAAGTTTGGTCTAACTGTATTCTGTCTCTTCCATTTATGGTGGCATATGCGTATCACTGGAAGTTGTTTTGAATGTGAAAAATGTACTGTTGGTCTGCCTTTTTCTTCATGAAATGCGAGGTTGAAAATTCTGTCCATGTATAGATAGAGCTTAAGAATAAATAATTGCAACCTCTATGGTTTTTGTCCCAGGGATTGTTAAGTCATGAGTGCGATAATGTCAGAATTTACATTTCATATGCTTGTGCAGTTATTACCTTCATACAATCCTCCTGACTTAAACCGAAATATTACCGAGCCGTTTGAAAAGCTTCGCAGCATCTACAAAGATGGTAAACAATTTTTGAGTGAGGAATACTGCTTTAGCACAGTTTATTTGTATTCTCAGGCAAAAGTGGCTAATTTCGTGGTTGTATGTTCAGCACTAGGTGATGATCGGAGGTCTTTCAGCTACAATAAGGCTCTCTCGTTACTGGAGAAAATTCCTTTCAAAATTGTCAGTGTTGATCAAGTTAAGGGCTTACCTGCTATAGGAAAATCTATGCAGGACCATGTAAGGATTTTCTTTACACTTATTTCTTTTCTAATTTTATGTCCTTGAAAAATCAATATTCGTATGACCTTGAACATGCATGGTGGTGCTACCCCACAGCTACAACATTTGGCAACATGTCTGCTTTCACAATTGGTGAACAATTACTTCTGTAGAGTGATGTTTAGCAACTATATTAGTTTATTGTTTTTGACTTTTCGATCCTCATATTCTGGTGTGCAGATGGCCTATTTAGTAAACATAACTATTTGGTCATGTTATTATTAACAATTGTTAGATAACGTATTTCATTCCATAAATTAATGGTCTACCTTTTATAATATGGCTTAAAAATTTGTATGTTAGTTTGTAAGTAATAGACTATAGATTCTAGATGGTTGATGCCCGAACGATTAACCATTCATGTACTATGGATGATGTTTTTATCTTCATTGATGTACAAATATGCATTTAAATTCAAATGCCAAATAAGTTGTTGAATGTATGAAAACATGAATATTTGTACATCAATGAAGATAAAAATGTCATCCATAGTACATGAATGGTTAATGGATGCTCTTGGGATGCTGTAGTCTTGAGGATTTTCGGAAAAAGGCATTGTTGATGCTTCTGCTCCCAAAAACTCTATTGCTCCACTCTGTGCTCTGGCAACCTTGGATAAGCCATGACCTTTTATGAGGAGACATGCCTTTGGACTATTCATTCCACCTTTTGATGCAGCCCTGGAGGATGAAATGTAATTGTTCAATATTATGGATACTAATGATCCACGAGGATGCTGTAGCCCCAGGATTTTTGGAAAATGGCACTCTCGATGCTTCTGCTCCCAAAAGCACTTCAGCTCCACTTCGTGTTCTAGAAAAATTGGATGAGGCATGATCTTTTATGAGGAGACATGCCCCATGGACTTATTATTCCACCTTTTGATGGAGTGATATGTCTTTTGAGGATGACATCACCGTTGTGAGACCTCTACACACATGTGGCCTTCTTAAGGGGATTTTTCATGTTTTATCATTGTATTTTTATATTTGAGGCTATTTTGAAGGTCGACTTGATGACCTATCCACCTTGTATCATGGATTTATTATTTTTAGGATTCTTAGCCTAGTTGAATGACTCTCTTGCAGACTTTGTTGATGTTGAATTTATCTCTTTTCATGGTTGGTTATGATGAGGCTAGGATGAATGCATGGTGAATCTAGTAGGCAAACTTCTTTTATTTTGGTTAGTGTTTTATTGAATGAATTTAATCAAGTATTAAGCATGTTAGGATGGTATTTGTTTCATTATCCTTCTTAAACAAACCATTCTTCGAAGTCTTTGAGAAAGTAGCATGTTAGCACCTTGCCTTAATTCATCTTTGTAAATTGAGAGCCTTTATATAAAACACTAGGGTAAGAAGGTTAACTTGCCTTAGTTCTCTTTGAGTCTTGTATTTACTGTTTTTTTTCCTTATTTGTCTTAGACTCCATTAGCTCTATGTGAAAATTTCATCTATCACAACAAATGGAAATTATTTTTCTAATTGTTAATTTATTTAACAATTTATTTGATGTTTGCTACGACAAATATCAAATAATTCATAATGTGATTTTCACAAATAAATTGCCGAAGAAAATAGCACTAGAAATCCTTATTTGTCTTAGACTTCATTAACTATATGTGAAAATTTCATCTATCACAACAACTAGAAATTATTTTTATAATTGTTAATTTATTTAACAATTTATCTGCTATTTGCTACGACAAATATCAAATAATTCACAATGTGATTTTCACAAATAAATTGCGGAAGAAAATAGCACTAGAAATCGAGAAATAATCTAGCACACACACATAAAATTTACACAGTTATTTTTGGACCAATGTCCTCGGAAAAACCCAACTTGGGAAAACCGGTGCAACAATTGGACCAATGTCCTCGGAAAAACCCAACTTGGGAAAACAGGTGCAACAATTGAGGGTTTTATTAGCAGCAGTGAGAAATTTTGAGTACAATTTGGATGTTGAAAACTGGCAATCTTGCAGAGAAAATACTGGCAAAAATATTGTGAACAATTTTGTTCACCTCCACAGGCAATCTTGTCTCAATCAAGCCAATTGAACTGGCTCCCCAACTGCCTCTGCGTGGGCCTTGGGTCAACTTTGTGCAGTGTTGAAATATGTTGGCTTGGAACTAACTCTGATCCGCTTCTGACTGATTGTCGTTGGTCTGGAGTACTCTGGCTTGGCCCTCTGGAAATTCTTCCGGCCAATAGCACCTGAAACGACCCTTTCTCTAGCTGAATTGAAATGCCCTCTAGAGGCTTCTGCGTAGCCCTTGCATCAGCCTCACTGTGGCTCTTTCTATCTCTCTGCAATGCACTTCACCGGATCTGGAAAATACTTTGTCCGACCTCACTGTCCTTGCCTCTCACTGTCTCTGCTTCGATCTCTGGCTCTTCGGCAACTGCTGCTACTCTCTGGAAATCAAATTGCAAAGGAAATCCAACTCCACAAGTGTCTCTAGTGTATTCTCCATCTACCCATCGACTTCTTCTTATAATCCTCTGTTGGAGCACCAACAACTAAGATTAGAACATAATCGATGCCCCAGATTAATTCCCTATCTATTTGTGTGAGTTACTAGATGATTCTCACCTTATCTCAATTAATACTGATTAATTTACCGTATTCCCTAAGTTTAGACTTAGGAAATATTTAAAAATCGACTAATAATCCAATTAAGACACTTCTAGGTGGAATTTCTACAAACGATTTATGGGTTATGCAGATCTCATATGTTTTAGCCTCTCCACAAAATTTTGAGACTACAACACATTTGGTGCTACAAAAATTAACTCTCCCTCTTAGCGAAGACTGTCTAGTGCTGCACACCCTGCCACAACACCCTGTCTCTATACCACCCTCTGTCACACTGCTAATATCTAACAAGAAACTCTGTTGGAAATGACTACACTGCTCCCTTAGTGACAGTGCTACTCCCTCAGTCACGGTGCTGCTCCCTCAGTCATAGTGCTGCTTCCTCAGTCACCCAAGATAGCCATATAAAATGAGTCAAGCATTAGATGAGCAAGCGATGGTGACGTAAATGATACATGGTGATTTATTTTTCTGGATGGCAACCAAATCACATAGCGGAAGTTTGGTATTTGTATGTACTCCTTTGATGGAAATATTCTCTCATGATCTACCTCAATGCAACAATTGCCTGGTTTTTGTAGAAATTTCTCATTTCCCACCCTGGTTTTTAGTTTCACCTTATTTCTCCCATATAGTTAAATGCCCTTTCCCATATCCATACATTCAACAAACAAACAAAAAAAAAATTTTGCTGAAAACACAAATTCTAGAAATTTTACAGAATGTTGGAAAATGCAGAAATAAAAAATCAGCGGGTACAAACAGTGATTTAATACATTTGAACACAGTGATTTTTGGTCAATGTGACCTTGGAAAAACCCCCTACAACTCTTGGGGAGAACCAGTTCGAGAGCTCTTCTTTATTTCTGAAAATGCCTTTTTTACAGTGAGAAATATTCAGCAAAAAATCAGCAAGCAAATTTACAATTTATCTCTTTTCCCGTGCCTCACAACAAACTGGAAATTACAGCAAACAGGACAGCAATAAATGCTGTACGGCCTCCTCAATTTTCGTGCCCACTTTCAGCTTTAAATGCTGTTGTACGACCTGCATTAAATGCGCTATACGGACTGCAATAAATGCACTGTACGGACCTCGATTTGCGTGCAAAAAAACAACAAACTACTCGATTTCTGTGCAAACCACTCGATTTCTGTGCAAATCAGTTGTACGGATTTCTAGAAAATCGTGCCAAAATTAGCCTTTCACTGTGTGCTGAATCAGCTGTACAAATCTGTTCAACTACTGCCTTGGAATGTGTGCCAAGCTGTTGTTTCCTTCTCCTTCTTGTCCAGAAATCTCCCTTTCTCTCTTGCTCTCCTTCTCTCAATCTGCTCATGAAAGAATGAATGACTTTTTGCCTCCTTTTCCTCCTTTAATTTAATCCTAAGTGACTTTTGGGTAACCTCTAAATCCAATGGCTGAAATAGATTGAGATCTAGTGCTAAGATTAAATGCTCATTTAAATCTCACTTTTTATTTTTTAACTCACCCCACTTTAATAAAGACCCACTTAGTCATTTATTTCCAAAGTCACTTTTCCTTTCTAATTTTACATTAACTTTATTAAAGTCACTTTAAAATTAGACTTTAGTAACTTTATCACTTAAAGTCACTTTTAAATTAGATTTAACTTTATAAAAATTATAAAGTTACTTTAGGAGAAAATTAAAATCTTTTGAACACTTTTCCCTAGGCCAAAGATCAAAGCCTTAGGGAACCACCTATTCTCCGGTACCAAATTTCAACACTCCCTCTTATCGAGGAAGGTGTTCCTCACCACACCCATCTTGTCTTTGAAGTAGACATGCTTGCCCCGTGGTAAGGCTTTGGTAAGAATATCTGCAACCTGCTCATCAGTGGGAATGTACTCCAGCTTCACAGCTGCCTTCTAAACATAGTCTCTGATGAAATGATATTTGATCCCGATATGCTTTGTCCTGTCATGAAACACTGGATTCTCCGTGAGTTTAATGCAACTCTGATTATCACAGTAAATCACTGAAGGTCTCAACGACTGACCAAATAAGCCAAACAACATCTTGCGAAGCCAGAAGGCCTCACAACTAGCTAGACTGGCTGCCATATACTCCGCTTCTGCTGAACTCAATGCTACTGACTGCTGCTTCCGATTGAACCATGACACTACTGCTGAACCCAACCTAAAACAACACCCTGAAGTGCTCTTCCTATCAGAAGCACAACCTGCCCAATCAGAATCAGTATAACCTGTCAACTTCACTCCATCCCCCTGCCTGTAGTCCAGACCATAATCCACTGTCCCCTGCAAGTACCGCAAAATGTGTTTTGCAGCCACCCAGTGAACCTTCCTAGGCTCACACATTAAACTGACTCATCGTGTTGACTGCAAAACAGATATCTGGTCTAGTGTTGACCAAATACATCAAGGAACCAATCAGCTGCCTGTACAATGTGGGATTCACCAACTCGGAATTCGAAGCATGAAGCTTCTTCCAGTTGGTGATCATCGGTGTCGACATGGGTCTACAATCCTCCATGTGGAATCTGTTAAGGATGTCCACAATATACTTCCCTTGCCCCAGGAAGAAATGCCCCTCCTCCTGCCACACCTCCAAACCCAAAAAGTAATGCATCAAGCCAATGTCCTTCATCTCAAACTCCGTCTCAAGATCTCTCTTGCAGTGCTCTATGAGTCTCTCT
>APFE030444126.1:0-12738 GCA_000404065.3 Pinus taeda | reverse complement strand
CGAACTTATGTCGGGAAACTGGGGTGGAATATCTAGCCTCTGTGGGCATTTCCTCTTTAGTGAAGGTGAAGGACACCGCGGGCAATCGAACCATTCTCCTCCAGGACATTGACACTGAGAGAGACTGCCCTCATGACCAGAGTCTTCCCACTGTCACTCCATAGAATATTCTCGCTTCTATTATTCAGCACAGGACTCAGCCCATCGCGCACAAAACTATCTTGGATCTTACATTCTGAGGGAAAACTTGCGGAGAAATGTATTCGGTGTAGGTTTATGGACAACACATGTACACCAAGGTATTCAAAATGAAAACGGTAATTCTTACATTCGTAAATGCTTTGAACATGATGACTATGTAAATATATTTCATGAAACTGTTAATGGTGTATTACATTAAAACTCTGGCACTGGTTTTGATTTGAAACAGATTTGATGTTGCAGTTGTTTAAATTTTCATTTGAACCTGGGCTCTAAACAATAGATAAATCATGCGATAAATTATCTTAATGCACTGGATGAATAACCATTTTTGCATTGTTATGAGTATGCTTGCAAATTTATGTTCTCAAGGCTGCCTTTACAAATTCCATGATTTCAACCCTTTATCTGAACCTTTCGGACTTCTCTTTAAATCCTGAACCTTGCCGAGCTTTGCTAATTTAATGGTGAGTTTTATCATGTTATTTTGCATTGGCTAATTTATTCAGAATTTCATTTTGCCAATATATAACATAAACACAAATCAGGGGACTTGGAATTTACTAATTACAGGAGACGGCCCGAAATCGATTAGAATTATATATAAAATAATTGTATTTAAGACAAAGGCTTTAAGATTTTATCTTGGTCCCCATAGAATTCCCAGACCACCAATATGGAATCTTGAACGAAGGCTTCGCTCTTATGGCAGGTTGTATGTGTTGAAACCAAAAGTGGCTCAATGCGGGCATTATAATCTCCCAATAGCGTGCATCCCTCTACACCTTGAATAGGCTGCTGCCCTTAGGGGTCCAAACGTAGAAATCAATCCAACTTCTAAGCCTGCTGATACAACCTACTGCTTGCCAAAAAGGGTAGGTCAGAGCTGCCACCAACCTGAAGGCAGAGTTGTGGCCCTCGGCCTCCACATTCCATGATAATGATGTTTATTGAACTCTCTAATTGTATTTTTTTTTGTTCCTCGCGAATTTATTGCAGAGAGTATCAACTAATCTGCAAAAATGGGGCCACGTCACACTAACATAGATCTTTCTTCTTTCTTTAGGTACAAGCAAGGCATCATTTATGACCCGCTCAATAGCAAGCGCTCTCTTTGCAGAACCAACATCTTTGCAGTGGAAGCTAAAGGTCGTAGGTGGCGGGAGCTGTTGGCAGGGGATAATTGCAGCAACAGAGCATGTCCAAAGGCTGGAATTGAAATCTTGCAGACTCCATGTTCCTCTGGGTAGGCGGCAACGAAACGAGGACAAAATAGTAAAGGAGTGGCCCTAGTTTCTGGTTGAGCCTTCTGCGCCAACTATCTTTTACCATACCACTGAAGTGAAACATTGGTAGGTGGTGAAACACTGAAGTGAAACACTGACGAGTCATGCCAAATATGGCAAGTGGCATGAGTATCAAAAAAGTTTGGATAAAGGTACTAAGACTTGTATAAAAATCAAAAGGGAATCCATACTTTGGATAAAAGCTGAAAGACCATTCCCACCTCATGGGCTCCACCATAAACCATAAAATCTTTGGATAAACTTAACAGAGCCAAATCTTAAAGCGAATCCATACTTTGGATAAAACCTATTTGCCAATTACATATTTTGTAACTCCGCAATAAGACCTCTAAAATTAAACTTTAGATAAAACAATTGTTTTTTGGCCAAAAAAACGTTCATTAAATACGTTGGTCAACACAAATTAATATCGATTCAACGCTGAATCAATCGCTGGAGTCCCTGCAGTGCCGTACGCACGGACTAATAAGGACGACTCTGTTTTTGTTTCATAGTCAGCCGTTCCTGAACATACAAGCCAAACAAAGGTGACCTGTGTTGTTATACTGTTTGCTTGTAATTGCTTAATTAATATGTCAAGATCTTCTGGGATATTATAACTAGCATTTGCACCAGATGTTGCAAAGGAAACGCCGTAAGGCATAAATTGAAGAACACAAATACAACAAAAGAATACTTTGATAAAGAATAAAAATATATTGAATGCTCAAATCAATGCCCCATTAACTGGAACCAGTTAGTAGACACATCTATCAACATTAGGATTATACACAATGATCAAGAAATTTCCCATATACAAACAACACCTTCCACAACAACTTTTTGACACATCCACGTTTTAAAAAATGCCTTGGAACGTGATTGGAATATCCCATATTGTCTTTTTCATTATGCAAATAAATCTTCCATATTGCTATTTTCATCATGAATATTGTTAGTTCATTGTTGTAAAGTGTTAGTGTGTTAAATTCAATACTATAAGTTTGACAAGCGAAAAACATTCCTCAATTAGCATAATATGCATTTTTCTCTCACTATGTATTTTTCAGTAATGCATTACAAAACGTCCATAAAAGAGCACAAGTAACAGATTAGAATGTATTTTCCCTTCATTATTTTCATCATAGAGCCAAGAAATCTACACCTTTTCTATAAAGTAACAAAAACATTTTGACATAAGTTTAATATTTCAAGCCAGTGTCTAACCTATAAAGTAACAATTTTTTTTTGAAATAAATTTAATAGTTTAAGCAATTGACTAACCTAATTTAATAATTCAAAAATTCTCAAAGGTGATTTATACTCCATGATAAGAGAGCCAACATTGGATCCCATACTTTCACTCAAACCAAAAGAAACACAACCACTTGTGAAGAAATTCAAGTAATAATAATAAAACAAAAATAATAAACATTAAAGTATAGAATGGTATTTCCAACACAGGTATAAATATACATGTTCTATGTCCATTGTTAGATTTGTATAAGAAATATTTGATTCCAACGAGTGAAGAAAAACACTATTTTTTACCAAAAGCAATATATGGTATTCCAAACAACGTAAACAATGCAATTCAAATCAATGGAATTTATTGTAATTTTTCTTTTATCAAAAACTGTTTAGCTAAAACTTAAATCTTAAACTTAAAGATCACAGATAATTGGAGTTTCCTCTAACCAGAGACAAACGCTCCAAAGGGATTAGTCGAGTCCACCATTCCCTTATTCAATGAGGGTATGGATTATGCAGTGACAACAGTTTCAATAGTTGCACTTGCTAGTCTTGAACGCACAACATTTTTGGTGCTCTCTACATCTTTTTCTTCCCATATCTCAGGGAGGGCTTCTCTAATGTTAAGGACCTTTGCAACATGAACTTGTTCATTGTTTGTCAATGTGATCTTACAATTTTCATGAAAAAAGGGATAGCTGAAAGAAAATGGCCATCAAAATATTTATTCCCATACCATTCTTTGTGGATTAACATTTGCAAGGTGAAGAGCCTGCTCCATGGCCTCTTTTGAGGGCTGGGTGCCTTCTGGGTTGTAGAGTTATCAATGGGCATATCCAAGTCATTATTGCTTTCAGTAGGGTTAAGTGTCTCAAAGCATATTATGCCTTTAAAGTAATCGTCCAACCCTAGCTTGTTAAGGACCTTTGCAACATGAACTTTTTCATTGTTTGTAAAAATCTGTTTTACACAACAAAGTTACAAAAGGTTGAGAAGTATGTTTTTATAATTCCAAAAAAACCTAGGACTTCATCATGTGCTATCATCATATAAAGAATTTGAAGGGATCCATATGATCTTACAATTTTCCTCTCATGCTTAATAACAAGTTCTTCAGCACAGGGTCTGGTTTAAGATTCTCATATGGAAATCCTCCATGAAAAAAATTGTATAAGAAATATTTGATTCCAGTGAGTGAAGAAAGATAGTGTTTTTTACCAAAAGCAATATATGGTATTCCAAACAACGTAAACAATGCAAGTCAAATCAATGGAATTTTCTTTGATCTTGTCGAAAGTTAAAACATTAGATAGTTGTAAATTCACCAACCAGAAGACATAATATTTCTTAGGTACCTATGGTAATCGTCATAGTCGAAGTCATAGCCCATTGCCTGCGTAGATCAAAGACAATTGTCAATAATAAGCAATGAATTCATGAATGAAAGCAATTCAAATGCAATTGTTAGCCATAAGATTGAACATATTGATGGCTAGTAATTATTAAATAAAGAAAATTTTAATTTGTAACACAATAAACTTGTATTCATACATCATCCTCAATGGACCAACAAGACAGATCCTTGAGGCTTAAACACCACAGACAAGAAACATGGTTTCGGTGTCATAAATTTGCAAAGGGGCTTTTGGTAGAGCGTCACTAGTGGATCAACTTCCTTGGTTGAATCATAAAAACCCATGGAGTGATTATGGACAGTATATCTCAGATGTTCTGTATTCATTTCAGGAAGAAGGGTCTGTTTGAAATCAGAAAATAACACTGCTCTTAAGCTACTTTCCAAACTATTGCAATTAGCAGGGTTACAGAATTTCTTCAACGATCAGCTATAGAAGGTTCCCAATCCTAAAAATCAATCATTTTAACCTTAAAAGTTGAAATACAAAGTTGAATCACATGAAACAATAGAGATTAAATGCTTACCTTGAGTCCAGGCATGGTTGTCCCATAAGTCTCATAAAACTCTCTGCTAAAGTCTGGGACTCGCTCTCTTAAACTCCCTTTTTTTTATTCATATAATATGTTATACAACAACGAGGCCACACACATGATTCAAACCCCAAATGTTCCCTCAATGCCTAAGGATAAGTCCAACCCTAGCTTGTTAAGGACCTTTGCAACATGAACTTTTTCATTGTTTGTAAATATCTGTTTTACACAACAAAGTTAGAAAAGGTTGAGAAGTATGTTTATATATTTCCAAAAAAACCTAGGACTTCATCATGTGCTATCATCATATAAAGAATTTGAAGGGATCCATATGATCTTACAATTTTCCTCTCAGGCATGCTTAATAACAAGTTCTTCAGCATAGGGTCTGGTTTAAGATTCTCATATGGAAATCCTCCATGAAAAAAATTGTATAAGAAATATTTGATTCTAGTGAGTGAAGAAAGATAGTGTTTTTTACCAAAAGCAATATATGGTATTCCAAACAACGTAAACAATGCAAGTCAAATCAATGGAATTTTCTTTGATCTTGTCGAAAGTTAAAACATTAGATAGTTGTAAATTCACCAACCAGAAGACATAATATTTCTTAGGTACCTGTGGTAATCGTCATAGTGGAAGTCATAGCCCATTGCCTGCGTAGATCAAAGAAATTATCAATAATAAGCAACGAATTCATGAATGAAAGCAATTCAAACGCAATTGTTAGCCATAAGATTGAACATATTGATGGCTAGTAATTATTAAATAAAGAAAATTTCAATTTGTAACACAATAAACTTGTATTCATACATCATCCTCAATGCACCAAGAAGAGAGATCCTTGAGGCTTAAACACCACAGACAAGAAACAGGGTTTCGGTAGAGCGTCACTAGTGTATCAATTTCCTTGGTTGAATCATAAAAACCCATGGAGTGATTATGGACAGTATATTCCAGATGTTCTGTATTCATTTCAGGAAGAAGGGTCTGATTGAAACCAGAAAATAACTCTGCTCTTAAGCTACTTTCCAAACTATTGCAATTAGCAGGGTTACAGAATTTCTTCAGTAATCAGCTATAGAAGGCTCCCAATGCTAAAAAGCAATCATTTTAACCTTAAAAGTTGAAATACAAAGTTGAATCACTTGAAACAATAGAGATTGAATGCTTACCCTGAGTCCAGCCATGGTTGTCCCATAAGTCTCATAAAACTCTCTGCTAAAGTCTGGGACTCAGCTCTTTTAAACTCCCATTTTTTTATTCATATAATATGTTATAGAACAACGAGGCCACACACATGATTCAAACCCCAAATTTTCCCTCAATGCCTAAGGATAAGTCCAACCCAATGCCTAAAGATAAGTCCAACCCTAGCTTGTTAAGGACCTTTGCAACATGAACTTTATCATTGTTTGTAAATATCTGTTTTACACAACAAAGTTACAAAAGGTTGAGAAGTATGTTTATATATTTCCAAAAAAACCTAGGACTTCATCATGTGCTATCATCATATAAAGAATTTGAAGGGATCCATATGATCTTACAATTTTCCTCTCAGGCATGCTTAATAACAAGTTCTTCAGCACAGGGTCTGGTTTAAGATTCTCATATGGAAATCCCCCATGAAAAAAATTGTATAAGAAATATTTGATTTGAGTGAGTGAAGAAAGATAGTGTTTTTTACCAAAGCAATATATGGTATTCCAAACAACGAAAACAATGCAAGTCAAATCAATGGAATTTATTGTAATTTTTCTTTTATCAAAAACTGTTTAGCTAAAACTTAAATCTTAAACTTAAAGATCACAGATAATTGGAGTTTCCTCTAACCAGAGACAAACGCTCCAAAGGGATTAGTCGAGTACACCATTCCCTTATTCAATGAGGGTATGGCTTATGCAGTGACAACAATTTCAATAGTTGCACTTGCTAGTCTTGAACACACAACATTTTTGGTGCTCTCTACATCTTTTTCTTCCCATATCTCAAGCAGGGCTTCTCTAATGTTGTGAATACCTTCAAGGCAAAAATATGATTCCTTTGTTCCGACTGAAGTTCACACCTGATGATGACAGTGAACACCGATATTAAATTAAGAAAAGATTGGACCAATTAAACGAGCTTACAAAAGCCTCATATGCCATTTAGAAAGATATAGTCTTACCAATACAGTTTGCAGGCCTACACGCTTTCTTGTGGCTATATTCCGGTGATTGTCATCAAATAAAATCTGCAGGGAAACACAATAGATTTAATAGAAACTCCTGCAATAGACACTTTTGAAATGACCTACATACGGTAAAGAAAAATGGATGTTGTATGGTATGCCACAAGCCAGAAATGGCTGAAGGATGTGATGTCTAATTGCAGGTTGCCAGATTGTTTTAAGAGTAGATTATGATTCAGTACAACAGTCCCTTTGTAGCTCCTCTCTACTAAAAAGGGGCTATAATTTGGGAACATAACTATAATTGAGCATTATGTGGGATGTGATCATACTAACAAGCATGCCTTGTTTAAACATATCTGGCACACACCTTAAGCTTTATGTTTTGGGACGAAATTATTGTTGAACACAATATTCTCTTTCTAGATCCTCTTTGTTGAAGGATTGTGTACAGAGACAAGTGGGTAATTGCGAAGTATATGTGCCATGATAAGAGTAACATGCAACTCTTTCTTGTCAAAATACCACAGTAGCACAACTTTTCAAAAGACAATAAGGCATTCACCCTGGGGCAAGTTTTTACATTAAAATGAGAATTAACTCTCCAGATTTTAGCCAAGATGGCCATTTTTAGAAAATGTATAGATACCCCTGGGCCCTCACACTGGGCCAAAGCACAGATGCTAGCTATCCTTATTTGTGTACCAAGGGAGACTTGGTATAAATTTTAGATGACTCAATCTTAATGTAGACCTATATTGATTGCTAATGGATTATATAATTCATTTTCATGAAAAGAGGGATAGCTGAAAGAAAATGGCCATCAAAATATTTAGTCCCATACCATTCTTTGTGGATCAACATTTGCAAGGTGAAGAGCCTGCTCCATGGCCTCTTTTGAGGGCTTACAGGTTATGGGTGCCTTCCGAGTTGTAGAGTTATCAGTGGGCATATCCAAGTGATTATTGCTTTCAGTAATTTCTGAAGGAGGGTTAAGTGTCTCAAAGCATATTATGCCTTCAAAGTAATCGTCCAACCCTAGCTTGTTAAGGACCTTTGCAACATGAACTTTTTCATTGTTTGTAAATATTTGTTTTACACAACAAAGTTACAAAAGGCTGAGAAGTATGTTTTTATATTTCCAAAAAAACCTAGGACTTCATCACATGCTATCATCATATAAAGAATTTGAAGGGATCCATACGATCTTACAATTTTCCTCTCAGGCATGCTTAATAACAAGTTCTTCAGCACAGGGTCTGGTTTAAGATTCTCATATGGAAATCCTCCATGAAAAAAACTGTATAAGAAATATTTGATTCCAGTGAGTGAAGAAAGACATTGTTTTTTACCAAAAGCAATATATGGTATTCCAAACAACGTAAACAATGCAAGTCAGATCAATGGAATTTATTGTAATTTTTCTTTTATCAAAAACTGTTTAGCTAAAACTTAAATCTTAAACTTAAAGATTACAGATAATTGGAGTTTCCTCTAACTAGAGACAAACGCTCCAAAGGGATTAGTCGAGTCCACCATTCCCTTATTCAATGAGGGTATGGATTATGCAGTGACAACAGTTTCAATAGTTGCACTTGCTAGTCTTGAACGCACAACATTTTTGGTGCTCTCTACATATTTTTCTTCCCATATCTCAGGCAGGGCTTCTCTAATGTTGTGAATACCTTCAAGGGAAAAATATGATTCCTTTGTTCGGACTGAAGTTCACACCTCATGATGACAATAACACCAATAATAAATTAAGAAAAGATTGGACCAATTAAACGAGCTTACAAAAGTCTCATATTCCTTTGTTCGGACTGAAGTTCACACCTGATGATGACAGTAACACCAATATTAAATTAAGAAAAGATTGGACCAATTAAACGAGCTTACAAAAGCCTCATATCCCATTTAGAAAGATATAGTCTTACCAATACAGTTTGCAGGTCTACACGCTTTCTTGTGGCTCTATTCCAGTGATTGTCGTCAAATAAAATCTGCAGGGAAACACAATACATTTAATACCAACTCCTGCAATACACACTTTTGAAATGACTTTCATACGGTAAAGAAAAATGGATGTTGTATGGTATGCCACAAGCAAGAAATGGCTGAAGTATGTGATGTCTAATTGCAGGTTGCCAGATTCTTTTGAGGCTAGATTATGATTCAGTACAACAGTCCCTTTGTAGCTCCTCTCTATCGAAAAGGGGCTATAATTTGGGAACAATACTATAATTGAGCATTATGTGGGATGTGATCAAACTAATAAGCATGCCTTTTTTAAACATATCTGGAACACACGTTCAGCTTTATGTTTTGGGATGAAATTATTGCTGAACAAAATATTCTCTTTCTAGATCCTCTTTGTTGAAGGATTATGTACAGAGACAAGTGGGTAATTGAGAAGTATATGTCACATGTTCAGAGTAACATGCATCTCTTTCTTGTCAAAATACCATTGTAGCACAACTTTTCAAAAGACAATAAGGAATTCACCCTGGGGCACATTGTTACATTAAAAGGAGAATTAACTCTCCAGATTTTAGCCAAGATGGCCATTTTTAGAAAACGTATAGATACCCCGGGGCCCTCACACTGGGCCAAAGCACAGATGCTAGCTATCCTTATTTGTGTACCAAGGGAGATTTGGTATAAAATTTCTATTTTACCTAGATGAGTCAATCTTAATGTAGACCTATATTGATTGCTAATGGATTATATAATTCATTTTCATGAAAAAAGGGATAGCTGAAAGAAAATGGCCATCAAAATATTTAGTCCCATACTGTTCTTTGTGGATCAACATTTGCAAGGTGAAGAGCCTACTCCATGGCCTCTTTTGAGGGCTTACAAATTATGGGTGCCTTCCGGGTTGTAGAGTTATCAGTGGGCATATCCAAGTCATTATTGGTTTCAGTAATTTCTGAAGGAGGGTTAAGTGTCTCAAAGCATATTATGCCTTCAAAGTAATTGTCCAACCCTAGCTTGTTAAGGACCTTTGCACCATGAACTTTTTCATTCTTTGTAAATATCTGTTTTACACAACAAAGTTACAAAAGGTTGAGAAGTATGTTTATATATTTCCAAAAAACCCTAGGACTTGTAGGCGTTGGTTATTGTGGATTTTCCTAACCTAAAGGGTGTTTCCCATGTTGTTTCCTTGACAACCATATGGATTTTCCTAACCTAAGGGGTGTTTCCTATGTTGTTTTCTTGACAACCTTACTCCTCACTTCTACATTTCACATATTGCAGGTTTTCATAATTTAAAAATGGTTTCCCTGTGTTTAATTCCAATTCTAAATTCATGAGATAGCTAAATTTGATTAGACTTTGATGCTTGCTCAATTAAAAGATAACATTGATTTTATGAAATCATCAATTCAACTAAGACGCAAAATCCCATACGTATATCATAAAACCAAAAATTAAGACCCATAAATAAATCATTCTATGCACTAACGATTCAAATGTAATTCATTTTTTATATTACTTATGAGCATCATAGGTATGAGTGGGTCAATAGAATTCAGATTTGCATATTTAGAGTTGAGATATATTTCATCAAATGCTCTTGAAATCAACAATTAAGTTCAGGACGAGATTTATTTTTTTACAAAAACCATAGTGCTGGGCAATAAAACACTTTTGAATAAACAATCTAACTAAAACTATCCTTAGGTTATAATTACAAGGCATGTGCATTATACCTGTGAATTAAATGAGTAAAACACAAAATTTTCGACTTGGCCCTGATTGAATTTGAGAGTTGATAAGGGTCTGTTTATTAGAATTATGGTTTCGTTGCTATTTTATTGGCAATGATTTTCAAAGATATAACCAGCGAGGAAAACTTCTTTAAATTTTCAGTTTGTTCCTATTGTTAATAGTATCAACTGGAAATGTATATCCTTTGAGTATACATTCCAGATATTAAATCATTTTTTACGATTGCCCCAAAATGTACTATTCAAACTGGACCTGTAAACTGAATAAAAATGATTCCAAATTGAAGATTGTATACCTAATCGAACCCTACACGAATTTGATTCCAAGCAATAACAAAATATGAGAGGCTCGACACTACATGGATCTGGATCTATCAAAGGTTAGACTCAGATCGGATGCGTTCTGGTTATCATCGATTCCAGTGATTTAAAAATCAGGTAACAAAAACCTATTCCAGCAAGAAATGGCTGAAGTATGTGATGTCTAATTGCAGGTTGCCAGATTCTTTTGAGGCTAGATTATGATTCAGTACAACAGTCCCTTTGTAGCTCCTCTCTATCGAAAAGGGGCTATAATTTGGGAACAATACTATAATTGAGCATTATGTGGGATGTGGTCAAACTAATAAGCATGCCTTGTTTAAACATATCTGGCACACACCTTAAGCTTTATGTTTTGGGACGAAATTATTGCTGAACACAATATTCTCTTTCTAGATCCTCTTTGTTGAAGGATTATGTACAGAGACAAGTGGGTAATTGCGAAGTATATGTGACATGTTCAGAGTAACATGCATCTCTTTCTTGTGAAAATACCATTGTAGCACAACTTTTCAAAAGACAATAAGGCATTCACCTTGGGGCACATTGTTACATTAAAAGGAGAATTAACTCTCCAAATTTTAGCCAAGATGGCCATTTTTAGAAAACGTATAGATACCCCTAGGCCCTCACACTGGGCCAAAGCACAAATGATAGATATCCTTATTTGTGTACCAAGGGAGATTTGGTATAAAATTTCTATTTTACCTAGATGAGTCAATCTTAATGTAGACCTATATTGATTGCTAACGAATTATATAATTCATTTTCATGAAAAAAGGGATAGCTGAAAGAAAATGGCCATCAAAATATTTAGTCCCATACTGTTCTTTGTGGATCAACATTTGCAAGGTGAAGAGCCTGCTCCATGGCCTCTTTTGAGGGCTTACAAATTATGGGTGCCTTCCAGGTTGTAGAGTTATCAGTGGGCATATCCAATTCATTATTGGTTTCAGTAATTTCTGAAGGAGGGTTAAGTGTCTCAAAACATATTATGCCTTCAAAGTAATTGTCCAACCCTAGCTTGTTAAGGACCTTTGCACCATGAACTTTTTCATTCTTTGTAAATATCTGTTTTACAAAACAAAGTTACAAAAGGTTGAGAAGTATGTTTATATATTTCCAAAAAAATCTAGGACTTGTAGTCGTTGGTTTTTGTGGATTTTCCTAACCTAAAGGGTGTTTCCCATGTTGTTTCCTTGACAACCATATGGATTTTCCTAACCTAAGGGGTGTTTCCTATGTTGTTTTCTTGACAACCTTACTCCTCACTTCTACATTTCACATATTTCAGGTTTTCATAATTTAAAAATGGTTTCCCTGTGTTTAATTCCAATTCTAAATTCATGAGATAGCTAAATTTGATTAGACTTTGATGCTTGCTCAATTAAAAGATAACATTGATTTTATGAAATCATCAATTCACCTAAGATGCAAAATCCCATACGTATATCATAAAACCAAAAATTAAAACCCATAAATAAATCATTCTATGCACTAACGATTCAAATGTAATTCATTTTTTATATTACTTATGAGCATCATAGGTATGAGTGGGTCAATAGAATTCAGATTTGCATATTTAGAGTTGAGATATATTTCATCAAATGATCTTGAAATCAACAATTAAGTTCAGGACGAGATTTATTTTTTTACAAAAACCATAGTGCTGGGCAATAAAACACTTTTGAATAAACAATCTAACTAAAGCTATCCTTAGGTTATTCGCAACCGTAATTTTTATCCATAATTACAAGGCATGTGCATTATACCTGTGAATTAAATGAGTAAAACACAAAATTCTCAACTTGGCCCTGATTGAATTTGA
>APFE030444110.1:4702-22487 GCA_000404065.3 Pinus taeda | reverse complement strand
TATACGCTGGTTTTCCTTAGTGAAGGTGTGTATCCATGTTGGTTCAGCACTTCGAAGTAGCGTATGTAGAAGAAGGTCTTGTTGCTCAGAGAAGACTGATCTATCTGATTATTGATGTTGTTTTACTATTTTCTGTCAGTGATGTCTTCATTATATATAAAAGTAGAACTGATTGAATAAGGAAATTGAGTCTGGTTGATTGATTGATTAAGTGAGAAGGGTGATCTTTGGTGCTATCTATTAAGAACTCTTTTATTTGACAGTAGATCCGTAGAATGTCACTAGTTGGTACAATTTTTGGTTCAAAGGTTTTATGATTCAGTATCTTTTGAGGTATACACAAGTTGGATTACAGAAAGTAGCATATACATGCAGTTTGGCTTAATTAAAGTCGTGTATACATTCTAAAATATGAGTTTTGAGGTTGCAGTTGGTTCTGGATGTTGAAGTAGTGTTCTGGGTTCAGCTCTGTGTTCTAGTGATAGTGATATGATTGTTCAGATTGACTGATTATTGATAGATGCAGTTGCATTTGATGATTATATTTCAATGGTGATTGATTTCGAGCCTCAATGTTATTGATGGGTCCCGTATGAAAATTTGATGAAAGATGACCTACATATTATGTTGTTGTGTACTAGGAGTGTCGTGTCTGAAAATTTATGAAGCATGGTCCCTAGAGGAAGAGTGGAGGTAGTAGCCTTTTGTAGGCTAATGCCTACGTAATGGTAAACATATCGTCCAGTACAAGAGTTAGGGGGTTGGAGCTCTCTTCCAGTAGAAGATGGAAAATGAGTGAAGGTTGTAGCCTTCGGTAGGTAGATGCCTGTGTACTGGAAAACTCTGCACCATTACAAAACATGTAAACACTTTTTATTATAAGAATATTGAATACTGAGACGATATCAATGGTGGTTTTTTTACCACATTGTGTTTCTATCTGAAAAATAATGGTGTTCATGTGTGCTACTTATGCGTGTTGATTTATTTTGTTCTTACTGCATATGTTCACTGCTTAATGCATCACACTAATTTAAGACAATGAATTAGTTATTTATCAAGTTTATTATATATATGTTCATGTAATTCTTTATAGGCACAGACATCTATTGGTTGGTTTAAGTAAAATAGCATATACATTTTGAAAAGACCAGAAAATCATTATTGTGAATGTTAAAATATTGATGCACCCCACCTCTGAGTATTTTTCCCAACAATTGGTATCAGAGGAGGTCCTTAAAAAGAAGCTTGATCGCTTGAAGGGAGATCTCACAAGATGAGAAATCAAAATGGAATGGGATCTATCAGACCACCAATCTTCAAGAGAAATAACTTAGCATATTGGAAGATAATAACAAGATCCTATCTTTAGTCACTTGGAGTTGAAGTTTGGGAAATTGTGGAAGGAGGATACCAATATCCAACAACAGTCCCCAAAGATCCAGTAGAAAAGAAAGCATATGAAAAAAATGACAAAGCCATCAATGCATTATTGGGATGTATGTTAGAATCAAATTTCGTCAAATTCATGTAGCTCAACACAACCAAAGAAATATGGGACAAAATCATTCACAGCTACAAAGAAGACTCCCAGGTAAAACCTGCTTAGCTCAAAACTCTTAGAATTCAATATGAAACTTTGAAGATGCATAGTGATGAAAGTATTGTTAGTTACTTCTTACGAGTAGATGATATTGTAAATTGTATTAATAGTCTGGGTGAAGAAATAAAGGAGGCCACTTTAGTAGATAAAATTTTGATATCTATATCATCTAAATTTGAGTCAAAAGTATCTACCATGGAGGAGAAGCAATATCTACAATCTATTACTATTGTTAAACTTCATGGAATTTTAAATTCCTTTGAAATGAGGAAAGGAGGTCCATGAGATATCAGAGAAGCCATTTTCAAAGCCTGAACAAAGGGAAAAGAAAAGGAATATCTCAAGGAATCATGATATATATTAGAAGAAGATGAGTTAAACTTTGTGAAGAAGCTTCAATGGAGTTCCGAAAAATTCAGAGGTAAGCTTCCCTTCAAATGTTTTTCTTGTGGTAGAGTTGGTCATTAAGCTGCTAAATTTCCTCGTAAAGCTAATCATGACAAATGAAAGGATTTTGCAAAAGGTAATAGTATACAGTTTCTTAATAGAAGAAGTTATTATACAAATGAAGATAGTGATGGCTTGTCTAATAGTTATGAAGATGAATCCGAACAAGATAATAAACTACTCATGGCCTATGAAAATGATGACTTTATGGATGCCTTACAAGAAGAATATTTTCTTGAAGAAATCACTCAACTCAAAATGTACCTGGAAGAAAATAATATGGTCACAGACACTTGGACACATCAAGTCACTAAAAGGGAAAAGCAAAATGAAAAATTAGAATGTGAAGTAGTGGGTCTAAGACAAGAACTTGAGAAGACAAAGTCTTTCAATTTTATATTTTCTAAAGGATCAAAAACCTTAGATGAAATCACCAAGATTTAGCTTTCTCCTCTTATAAATATTGTTCATGGATACACTGGAGAAACATCCCAACCAGAAAATCCTTCACCCATTACCAGAAGCTATCTTGATGCAACAAATACTAGTGAACAATGCGTCAATCCTCATAAAAAGCCTAAAGGTACTCTTGAGGTAAATCATGCTCATTTTACTCAAAGGGTGAACATCAATAGAAGCACCAACCAAAAGGTGAACAATACCAAAAGTTTTTATGACCACCAAAACATCTTCTTTAATGGAAAATGTTTTTCATGCCATAATTTTGGTCATAGTGTTGCTCAATGTTTTTCTTACAAAACTATCATGACTAGAGAAGTAAGAGAAAAAGGAGTGTGATAGGAATCAAGAAAAACTCTTACAATAAATTCTCTCCTCTTGAAGATGAAATTGAATGTTCATTTTGCAATAAATTTTTTCATGATGAATCTGAATGCATGAGAAAATTTTGACCAACAATTCAAAAGGATAAAACATTATCAAATTCCAAGGTATAGAAAAAGAAGGAAATTCAATCAGAAAATATGGCATAACTATGCTTGCAAGACATGAAATATAGTGTTACATTGATACTGGATGCTCTAAGCACATGACAGGTGATAAAGATGAACTTCTTTCATTCAATGCTTTAGAAAAGGAAAAGAATATCTCTTTTGGAAATGACACCAGCTATCATTAAGGGTAAAGGTTGTGTTTATTTAAATGAAAAGGTTAAAGATGGAAATTTTACGTACGTTGATGGTTTAAAGCATAACTTGTTGATTGTTATTCAAATGTGTGATCAAGGAAATGAAGTTGTGTTTCCATCAAAATAATGTGTGGTTTGTGAGCTTGACACAAGAAAGACCATAATCAAAGGTACAAGAACTCCAAGCAATCTATATATACTAAAAGTAGGTAAAGAACAATGTTATCTAAGAGGAATAAAAGAGACCTCGTTGTGACACAGAAGGTTGGGGCATCTAAGATTTTCTCAAATAATAAAATCATGCAAGATCAAGGTTGTTCGAGATCTTCCAAATATCATCATCCCATAAAATACCATTTGCAAACCATGTCAATTTGATAAGAAAACTAGAGTACAATTCAATGCCAAAGAAGGATCAACAATTAAGCCTCTTGAACTCATTCATATTGATTTGTTTGGACCAACAAGGAAAAAATCACCTCCTGGAGAAGAATACCACATTTTATTCATTGATGATTTTTCTAGAATGTGCTTCAATGGTTTGCTAAAACATAAAGACAAATCATTTGAAAAGTTTAAATTCTTCAAAGATTTAGTAGAAAACGAATTAGATATAAAAATAAAATGTCTCATATTTGATCAGGGAGGAGAATCCATATGAGATGAATTCTTTGAATTTTGTTAACAACATGGAATAAAAAGACAATTGTTTTTTTCTAAAACTCCTCAACAAAATGGAATTACAGAAAGAATGAATAAAACAGTTCAACAAATGGTTTGGGCTATGCTGGATCAGTCTGGTAATCCTGACACCTCCTAGGGTGAGGCTGCACATACTGCAATAAATATTCTCAACAAAGCTTATGTACATGTAAATAGTGATAAACCTCCACATTAAAATTGGTATGGTAAGCCTCCCACTATCAAACATTTCAGAGTTTTTGGAAGAAAATGTTTCATCAAAAAGACTGATGAAAAACTTGGTAAGTTTGAATCTAGAGCAGACGAAGGAATATTTCTTGGTTATTCGTCTAGAAGTAAAGGATACAAATATTATAATAAGATACTTCCAAAAAATGTTGAATGCATTGATGTTGTAATCGATGAAGCATGCAAAAATTTGAAACATGAAACATCAGTAAAGGAAGATAACAATAACAAAGACAGTGAATTCTTTCCCGTATCATATCAAAATTATATAGAGGAAGAAACCAATTAAGCATCAGAAGAAGATACATATGATAGGGAAAAGGCTCCATCTAGGTATGTTCAATAGAATCATCCATAACCTAAAATTCAAGGAAAAAAGGGTCTGGAGTACAGATAATAAGAACTCTTGTAGGAGATTCTAGTTATCTAGCATTATTATCCTCCATAGAGCCACAAAATGTAAATGAACCTAGCAGAGATGAATGTTGGGTCAAGGCCATGGATGAAGAACTTGGCCAAATTGAAAATAATGATACTTGGGAATTAGTTCCTAGAACTCATGATAAAAATGTGAGAGGAACAAAATGGATATTCAAGAATAAGTTGAATGAAAATGGAGAGGTAATTAGGAATAAATCAAGGCTTATTTGTAAAGGGTATGCTTAGCAAGAAGGGATAAGATTTGAAGAAATGTTTGAACCTGTTTCTTACTCTTTCAAGTTTTCTAAAATTAAAGAAGGGATGGCCATAAGAATGTTTCCTATTCTTTCAAGTTTTCTAAAATACAAAGTTTATCAAATGGATGTAAAATCTACATTTCTTAATGGAGATTTAGGTGAAGAAGTATATGTTGAAAAACTAGAAGGATTCATTCTGAGAAATGATGAAAAGCTTGTATGTAAACTCGAAAAGGCTTTGTATGAACTGAAGTAAGATCCAAGGGCATGGTATTATCGTCTTGACAAATATCTTCAACAACAAGGTTTAACAAAAGGATCTACAGAAAAAAACTTATATAAAAAAATTAGAATGACAAACTGCTAATTATCCTTATTTATGTTGATGATATCATCTTTGGCAGTAATGAATAATCTACGAGTCAAAACGTTGCTTATGTTATGCAACAAGAATTTGAAATTTCTTTACTTGGAAGACTGACCTATTTTCTTTGTCTACAAGTACAAAAAACAAAACATGGAATCTTTCTTTCACAAACTAAATATCTCAAGTATATTTTGAAGAAGTATGGAATGGAAGATTCCAAACGAGTATGTACTCCGATGGTAATAGGATGTCGTCTTAATTCTAATGGTGAATCTCCTATAGTGAATCAACTAGCGTACAAATCTACGATTGGATGTCTACTTTATCTAACACATACTAGACTAGATATCTTGCATACAGTAGGAATTGTTGGAAGGTTGCAAGCCAATCCAAACTCATCTTTGGACTATAAAAATAATATTCAAATATCTCCAAAGAACTCAAGACTTTGGTCTATGGTATCATAAAGATACAAACCTCACTCTTCATGCATATACAAATGTGGATTGGGCTGGAAATGTTGATGACCGAAAAAAACTAGTGGAGGTGCATTCTATATTGGATCACGATTAGTAACTTGGTTGAATAAGAAATTGTCGGCTTGATGGGGATTGACAGAGGTTTAGTCATGAGTTAGCCAAAAAAATCCCTAAACTACTGGCCCTTTCGGCAACAGTCCATGGAGCGCGGACTAAGGTCTCACCCGAGGTAGTATGGGAGGGTGCTGGAACCAGGTTTCCACACCCTTGGGATGTCTTGATGGGTCTTGGAAGGCTCGCGATCCCACTCTATACATTGCGCTACTTCCGTGCAGTTGTTTGCCCAATGCAACTAATATTTGCGTAGCTTTATAAAGAGCACGAAGGGTTTTTATCTTAGATCCTTTACCCTTACTATGTTAGTAATATAGATCTGATTTAATTTTGAAGGCCCAATACTCTTTATCAATCATTCAATATTCATAACTAGTGCATGCAATCATAAATTGTAAATGGATGCATAAATATAATAGAAGCATAAGCATACAGATCTACAAGCAAATGCATAGTATTCCAGAATCAACTTATCCTTTATTAATCTTCTATTCCATTACAATCCCAACTCATCCCTGTGCACTCAACTGCAGTGGTCCATGCACACAGCTACTTACTCTACCCGACCTCTACGCACACAGCTGCAGAGCCTACTCTTACTACTACCAACCATGACTTGGACATACAGACTCAGAGTGAATTTCGCATTCAGAACCCCATATCACTTAGCATCAATACTAAAAAAAAACTATCTTCTATACTTAGAGCCTCACTCTATTTATACATTGCCATGGTCCGCGGACCATGGGTAGGCTGACACATTCTATATTAAATTACGATATTTTTAGGGTGGACTACCCTAGACTCTCATGCTTCGTGCCCAGATTTTTCTTGTTATTTACATTTATTGACCCAAAACATGGCTTTCAGCCCCAAAAGTCCACTGCGGGGGGATCTGTTGCCCAACAGGCCCCCAACACAATCATCGTGAGTTGTCTCCAGTCACTCAGCTGGTGCGGTGATATGCACGTGAAGTCCATCTAGCTGTTCCTGCATGTCGTGAAGGTTCACAACTCACCATGCTGTCGTTGTTTGGATTTGCTCCCTTTCTGCTTCAGAATCATCTGCATTTGAATTGATCCTCTATTGTGATGTCAGCTTCCAGTACTTGTGTTTATAGTCCCGCACCTTGATTCGGCTCCTTGAGTCGCAAAGACTATAGCTTGTTTAGTTGGTTAGACATCCGGCCCACCCGTGTAGGGCTTCAGATGACTACCGTTTACTTTTCCAGGGAAGGGCTCTCCATTAAGTTTGACTAGCTAGACCGCGCCTCCGTATGTGAGCTCCTTTACCACATATGGTTCCAACCAATGCATTATGAATTTTTGAGGAAATTTTTTGAACTTGCTGTCATATAGCAACACTAAATCATTTAACTAGAATGTGCGCAACTTGATATGGTGATCGTGTCAAGCTTTTTTGCACTGTTTCTGTACCTTTTGATGGAATCCCGCAAGAAACGACTCTTCCTCAAGTTCTTCCAATTGCACGAGTCTTTCTTCCAAGGCTTCTCGGTCTGCCATGTCTGTCATCACTACTATCTGCAAGGGTGTCTAACCCATCAATTTCTTGTGCGTGTCTCTTAGGCCCATAATACGACAAGTATGCACAAGTCCCAGTCTTTTCGCTATGCATTACATACTTTATTGAATGCAATCTCTAGAATATTATTGAATGCTTCTACTGTCCCATTAGCTTGCGGATGGTACGACATACTTTGCTAATGATACACGTGGAACTCCTCGGTGAGTGCACTGGTAGTTTCATCAAGGAAGCGTGTTATGTGATCACTCATAAAAATTTTTGAGCATCCGAACCATGTCAACACATTTTTTAATAAATTGGCAGCCATGCAGTCCTTAACTAACTGTGCTTCCACCCATCTAGCCAAATACTCCGTCGCAGTGATGATGTAGCATGCACCCGTCTTGCCCTAAGGTTTGACTGGTCCCACAAAGTCAATTGCCCATTTTTCAAATGGCTGTAATGTCATCTGTGGATTGAGTGACATCTCGTCCCTTCATGATGATTTCCCATTTCTTTGACATACATCATAGGCCTGACAGTATGCTTTTGAATCTCGATGCAGGATTGGCCACCATAGCCTAGCAGAAAGAATCTTTTGTGCCGCCGCCCAGCCTATGTAGTGTCCGCCTACAGCCCCCCCATGTGCTTGCGTGAGGATCTATCCTCGTTCAAATTTAGCTACATATCTTCGTAATATTTCATCGTTTTCCCATTTTGTATAGGTGCCCTGCGATGACAGAAAAGTCTGCCACACATACCACCAATTCCTTCTTCTGTTGAACTGAATATTCTGGCAGCGCAGTCCCTGTGGTTAAGAAATGGATTATATCTTTGAAGTAGTCGTCCATGACATGCACTGCATAAAGCTGTGTATCAGGTAGTCCTTCCTCCAAATTTGTTGGCTCCTCGCTATTCTCAATACATGATAGGTGATTGAATCTTGCATTTAGGAATCCTGGTTTTACGATGACCTCGAAGTCATACTCTTGGAAGAATAGTAGCCATCTGCATATGCACCCCCCCCAACACATGCTTGTTCACCAGGTATTTCAACATGGAATGATCGGTATACATCTTCAAGTGCCCACCAAATAAATAGTGGTGGTATTTATGGAGTGCGTATACCATTACCAATCCTTCGTGCTTGGTAGTAGAATAGTTCTTTTTGGCTTTGGACAATCACCGACTCATGAAGGCGATTGGATGATCCACGCCTTCCACACCTTCCTATGTAAGTACAACGCCGAAAACAATACATGACCCATCAACATGTACATGAAATTCAATGGCCCATTTTGGAAAGACCAAGATGGCATCGGATGCCATTTTTTCCTTTGAATCTCCAAACTTTTCTTACAATCATTGTTCCGACAATATGTAGTGTCCTTTTTCAATAATTGTTCCATTGGTGCTGTTATTTGCGCATAGCTCTTAATAAATTTCCTATAGTAGCCAGTGTGCCCCAACGTGGTGCGTAGTTGTTTGACACTTCATGGTGCTTCCAGATTGAGAATAATGGAAATCTTCGCAGGGTCCATCATCAGGCCTTGTTTGCAAACCATATGGCTGAGAATATTTCCAAAGGGGATGAGGAAGGTGCACTTATTAAGATTCAACGCAATCTGGTGTCATCGGCAAGTATCCAACATCAGTCGTAAGCTCACTATATGGTTTTTAACTAACCCAAATACAGTAGAATCATCGAGATAGACCTTCAAAAACTTGTGAATGAATTCTTTGAACCTAGCCACCACTACGCATGAAAATATTGCTGGCACATTGTTCAGTCCAAAGGGCATAACAGTGTATTGAAAACAACCCCATTCGGTTGTGAAGGTTGTCTTGCTCCTATCTTCTGGCGCGATCTTGATCTGATGGTACCCTAAGAAACCATCCATGAATGAGTAAGCTTCCTATCCGCCAACATTCTCCAATACTTCATTTGTAAACGGTGTAGAGAATGGATCGTGAACATAGGTGTCATTAAGCTTCCTTAGGTCCACGCAGATTCGAATTTCACCCTTCTTTTTTTTCTCCTGCACTATCATAGGACTGACCAAGAAAGATTCTTCCACTAGTTCAATAATTCCTGCTGCAAGCATTTTGTCCAACTCTTCGTGGAATTTTTCTTTATACTTCGGATTCAAATGGTAAGGTCCTTGCTTAACTGTCTTTGCATCCAGTTTCAGAGTAATCTTCATCATCCCTAAGTTGCCAATGATCCCCATCTGTGATTTTGGTCAGGAACAAATCTTGATATTCGCAGAGTCACTCGGTGACCTTATCCACTATAGCATCATCCCAATAGTCCCCAAGCATTGCATACTTCAGCTCTGCATCGATACCAATGTTTACTTACTTTGTTGTCAGTGGCGCAGTGATGTTGGGGTCCTCAATTGATGGTCCTCAAACTTTGCGACTCCCTTCAGTTTTTGGAATATTAATGTTGCGAGGGTCGTCATCATCCTCCTCTACTTGTGTGTTATAACATTCTAGGGCATGGCTTAACTGGGTTGCGCATGCTGGTTAAACTACTTCCCATGGTTCTTATGGTATTTTGAAGATCGCGACTTTCATTACTTGTAGCACATCATCAACAGCATTTGACCATGGGTCTTCAAATGTGAATGCTAACGAAAATCCCTCACGCAAGACATCCCATTCACCTGTATCATGTCAGAGTTCTCTCTCGGTATGTCATTTCATGGGTATGGCATCCATTATATCTATCTTCTATTCGTAGTTCCGGTTTCCCAAACCATAACTGCATCATCCTCCTGTAGCCATGCCAGTTTTCAACAATTTCCTTGATGTGTTCCCCACCAATGTGTAGGTGTCGCACGTAGTGCCCACTTTAGTGCATCAAATCACTGGTGCTTCGGTATGGTGCTCTCAAAGTTGCTCAAGAATTCATCCACCACTGTCAATCCATCATATGTCGGTAGATCTCAGGCTTGGCTTGTTACACAATGCAATGATTTAGTCAACATATGCAATTTAGCATTGTCACTTCGTTCAATCGGCTGTGCTAGCATCCATCTTCTTCATGTAAATCCGAGGTGCAGGAACCTCTGCACTCCCACGAGATCCTTCCATCTATAGTTGGATTCACCCACTCCTAATCTTGTGTCGTTATATTGTAGATACAATCCAGCTCATCATCGCTGCCATCGTCTGCACTGGTTCAGTGTAGCACTCTCCTTCAGCTGGGTCTAGTGGAATTACTATGCGTAGAGACTTTTTCTTGGATATCATCTTCTGCTTCTTCAGGTTGATGACCCCATTCATATGAGTGGCCTAGTCTATTCCTAGCAACACAAGATAAGGGTCACTGTCATCCACAATATCTATCACCTTAAAGTCCCTCTACGTGCTCGCGCCTTTGATGTCCATTATTACCCCTTGCAACCTTCCCATGGGAAAATTCATCTGTTGGTTCACCATTCAAAATTGAATCGGGTACCACTGCGACGCGGGCCTATCCATGCATTCCCATGTTTTCTTTGGTAATACATTCACAATTGATCCTAGGTCTAGGATTACCTGATCCATTTCATACTCGCCAATATATATCGTCAATCTCATTTCCCTTTCGGTGCAAAATGCATGCCGTCCCAGTTTCAGGACTACACGCAGTTCACCTAACCCTGTGCACCTAATGGTCAGCTCTTGAAGTTCTTTAACTGACTTATTGTCGCATAGTAGCTTCATGCATGTCTTTAAAAAGGTAATAAGCAAAGAAGGATCCATTCTTGGCTCTGGTTGATCCTTACTAACTAAAGTAGAGGCCTCCACGAAGCTCTTCTTAGCTTCCATAAATGTCTCCTTTGTGTGTTCCAAGTCAAACTCAGGTTCCTTTATAGGAGCCTTGTGACCCTATGTATCTTCCTCGAGCTACTTCCCCTTATCTTCCCCTATAGGGATGCCGCTTCTGAGCACCATGTTCATGTTGGGGTATTCTTCACTTGGTTCGGACTTCATCATTTGGATATTTTAGGTCGGAGTAGGCTATATTACCCCGTTCTCACACATTTGTCCAATCAGCGTAGGACAATCTACCATTTCATGATTAAACTTCTCATAGTATGAACAAGATATTCTCGTCAGATTAGTACAATAGTGAGTGTAGTGCCCTGGTCCTTCAGAATTATAACAGACTAATTGTCTGCGGCCTCTTCCTAGCCCCATTCCTCCTCGTCCTTGACCTTGCCCTTGAAATCCACCGTGTGCCATCCCCGTGGCTGAGTCAAGGCCCCGCGTTTCCATTTGCATTCTATATGTTGGGGTCCTCTCCATCATTAACTCATAGCTGTGACAAGTACACTCATCATGGCCCACTGATCTACAAAAATTACAAAACGATGACTGGGAAGCCTGTGTATACTTTTGCAACAAATTATAGTTGTTCGTCACGTGCTTTCCTCCCACCTGAAAGATCGCACACTAGAGCACGAGTGCCACACTTGGCCCTACCTGTGCCTTTGGTCTCAATGGCATTGGTCCCCCTCCTACCAAGTAGTTCGTGAATACTGGAGAGTGATCCTTATTGTGGCCCTGGCCTTTACATTTTATGCACCACACTTCTTCACGTGCTTTTGGCAGGGTGCCCTATCCTGCTTCAAACTCTGCATTTCCAAGCATAGTTCTATAGTTTCATGTGGATATATTGGAATCCCAATCCCAAGTCCTATATCAGTGTTTCATGCAACCTCATTTTCATTTCCAATACTTTGGCTTGGGTTGAAAGCTTCTGCTATGACAGCGCCGTCCTTAGGTGTGGTGTCAAAGATTCCACAAACCACGTGTAGTGTTGTGCATCTGTTAGCGTCATGTTAGCCTCGCGAATCATACTATTTAGTCTCTGTTCCAAATCCCACGAGGTCTCACCTGGAAGCATCATGATCTCTTTAAATCTGATGATTGATTGTGTCTCTGATTTCGGCTGGTTAAAATTCTCTATTCAACGCATTCTGGATCTCTGCTATTCCTGCATTTTGGTGTTCACTTGAGTGTTTGATATACCATGTCAGCGTGCAATCCTGCAATGTGCTCACCAATATGGCCTTCTTAATGTTTTCATCCATGACTCCTTGCGCTTCCCACACTACTTTTACCACGAACCAGAACTGGTCGTGATCCTCATTCCCTACTCCTTTGAATATGGGTAGATTGATCGCGCTCACCATGCTGAACTATGGGGGTGGTGGAGGTGGGGTGGTTAAAGATGTAGGTGAAGTAGGTGAAGTAAGTGAAGGTGTAAGTGGAGGTGAAAACTACGGAATGTGTTGTCTTATCAAATTGAGATCACTTCTTGGGAAAACTCCAGCGCGTTCTTCCTTACTCTCTCGCGGGGGTGAAATTGAAGGAATGTTTCCTAATACTTCGATAGCTTTGTATATTTTTTTGCTTTGCGTCATTCCAATCATTAATGTATTCACATAACCCACTTCTCACATAACAACATCTTAATCCAAGTATTCAGGGATTTGATGTACCTACCTTGCGGTCCCTTGATAAACCATCGTTCTGCTTCTCTATATCTCATGGTTATGTCTATCACAAACTCAGTAATGAGCCCCCCTATTATCCAGTCGAGCCAATGTCCCATGGCCTACACGATCTTATCTTCTGATGCCTCTAGTCTGCATACTAACTCTGGAGTCCACACTATCAGTTGATCATGCTTGTACCTTCCATGGCTATCAGCTAACCTCACGATCCAATCATACAGCTCCGAAGAGAAGGTCACGAAGAAGATCTTGTGGATTTTTGTATATACATAGTGATCTAGTGATCTCTTCTCACATATCCGTGGAGTTTTGTTTTCCTGTGTTACAAACTCGTGAAGCTTCTTATCCAACGAATCTTCAATTTCCTTCTTCGTAGGGTTCCAGTATTCCGACATCAGACATCCCTTAGGCAGATCTATGTCCATGCAACAGAACCATTTGTTGCCTTGATGGGGCCTAACCTAGGTTTAGTCATGAGTTAGCCAAACAAATCCCTAAACTACTGGCCCTTTCAGCAATAGTCTGTGGAGCACAGACTGAGGTCTCACCCAAGGTAGTATGGGAGGGTGCTGGAACTAGGTTTCCACACCCTTGGTATGTCCTGATGGGTCTTGGAAGGCTCGTGATCCCACTCTACACACTGCGCTACTTCTGCGTAGTTGTCTACCCAGTGCAACTGACCTTCACGTAGCTTCATAAAGAGCATGAGGGGTTGCTGTCTTAGATCCTTTACCCTTACTGTGTTACTAATATAGATCTGATTTAATTTTGAGGGCCCTGTACTCTTTATCAATCATTCAATATTCATAACTAGTGCCTGCAATCATAAACTATAAACTAATGCATAAATATAATAGAAGCATAAACATATAGATCTATGAGAAAATGCACAGTATTCCATAATCAACTTATCCTTTATTAATATTATGTTTCAATACAATCCCAACTTCTCCTTGCGCACTCAACTCCAGGGGTCTGCGTACACTGCTGCTGACTCTACCCGACTTTTGCACACACAGCTGTAGAGCCTACTCTTACTACTACCAACCACGACTCAAACTTACAGAGTCAGAGTGGATTTCACATTCAGAACCCCATATCACTTAGCATCAATACTAAAAAAAACTACCTTCTATACTTAGAGCCTCACTCTATTTACACATTCCCATGGTCCGCAGACCATGGGTAGGCCGACACGTTCTATACTAAATTACAATATTTTTATGGCAGACTAGCCTAGACTCTCACACTCCATGCCTGCATTTTGTGGGGTCTTTACATTCATTGACCCAAAACTTGGCTTTAAGACCCAAAAATCTGCTATGGGGGGATCCGCTACCCAATAGAAACAAAGTTTGATTGCTTTATCTATAGCAGAAGTAGAATATGTTGTTGTTTCATATTTATACACATAACTACTTTGGATGATGGAAACATTACAAGATATTCAAATCACATGTTCTCCACCCATCTCCATTCTATGAGATAATACAAGTTCTATTAGTATTCAAAAAATCCTGTCATGCACTCCAAGACCAAGAACATACCCTTGAAGTACCACTTTCTATGAGAACAAGTGCTTTAACAAAAGGTTCAATTGGAGTATGTTCCCTCCAAAGAACAAGTTGTGATATATTTACTAAACCTCTTCCTAGAGAAGCATTTGATTATCTCAAACAAAAGTTGGGAGTTGTTTCTTCCTCATCCTGTTGTTAAAACTAGTTTCATGGGAATGTTTCACATACGCAGATTTCTTGAAGATGAATCGTGTATATATCCGAGTTTTTGTGCCTCCAGTAGCGTATGTGTTTTTCTGATAGAAAAATAGTGTGTCAAACTCAAAATTAGTTTATGACATAGGTGTTCAGAGATATTGATGGTTACAATTTTTTGATATGCTTTTTTTATTGTTGTTTACTTGATTGATGAAGATGCCTTAACGAAGGAATTGTTGACAATGCATAGGTAGCACCATTTCAGGTTGACCATTAGCCTTCAAAAGCATTATGCATTGTTGGCATCATGGTTGTTGAATTCAATTATGGTCTCAAATATTAATATCATTTGTTGTTCATGGTGTAATTATATGTTTCCTTCTGTCATAGTCTATTATGAATGAGTCCTTTTGGACATATTATGTGATTTGTAGATGTAATTTGTAGCCCCACTATGCATGGGAAGGATGATGTAATAATTTCAATTTTTCAGTCATGTATTAATATTTGGTATATCCCCACTTGGTTGGGTCATTAATTCATGTATGAGTCATTGGTGATAGGAAGGTGATACTCACATAGTTGAGTTATATAGTCATGTTACTCTTTTGAAAATTATTTCTGCAGACTCTCCATGTGCTTAGGGGAAGCATGGACAATATAGTGCATCTCAACATGCAATAAGGGAGAGAATATCTTGGTCCTCTCTTTTCCCTTGATGTCGAATGAGGAGAGTATCTTGGTATTACTTGATATATCTAACATGTTCTATAACTTCAAGTGATCAACACCAATATGTTTACCATCAAGTCCAAATGGGGATATTATTGGAATTATGGTACATGTGTTGTCCTTGATGCCAACCCACACACACATTAGTTTAGAATTGATAAAGGAAAGCTCACATTGTAGCAGGTCAATTTAGATGTAATAGGCTAATGGCAAGAAAGAACATGATGATGGAAAACAGGATTACAGATTAGAATAAAGAAATTCAAGAAAAAGAATGTTTTAGGTTGTATTAAGTCATATACATTGTTTCACCTAGTTCATGTAGCTTATACAAGCAAGTTCGCAGTACAAAAGGAGCGTATATGTATTCATGAACTTTCAAAAGAGGAAAACCACGTATGGGATGGAAAATTAAGATTAATGAACACCAAAGGTCCATACCATGGTGATAGCCCACAATATTGACCGAAATAACAGTTACTTGATTTCGTCCAAGAATACCACAGGTTCTAAGTGTTGTTCTGGTCTGAGGTATTGAGAAAGGCTAAAACTATATAAGGAGGAGAAGATCAAAGGGCTAAGTGTGAAAGTGAATGGGTTTTTCATGAATACTTTTATCTGAATTATATTTTGTGTCATAAGGGTTATGGTTATGATATGATATGAAATATCTTGTGCACCTTTGGATACAATGTTGGATTAGGACCATGAGACCTGAAATGACTTATCATTGTATGATCTGATAATGGATGGGCTAGATTTGAATGCTGAGCCTTGTTTTATCCTTTAAATGTTATGATCTAGCTATGACTAAAGTCTGGAATGGTTGTGAAGTTATAAGTTATTATTAGCAGATCTATATGCTAGTTCGCTTTGGTGAACACACATATACACACTGATTCGACACTTCCAAGTAGCATATTGAGAAGAAATGCTTGTTTTTCTGAAATGACTGATCTATCTTATCAGTGTTATTGTTATATTGTTGTATGTCAATGATGTATTTGTAAGATATGAAAGTAGAACTGATTGTATAAGGAAATTGAGTCTGGTTGATTGATTGATTGAGTGAGAAGGGAGATCTTTGTTGCTATCTGTTTAGAACTCTATTATTTGATAGTAGATCTTCAGAATGTCAGTGATTGGTACAATTTTTGGTTCAAAGGTTTTATGATTCAGTATGTTTAGAGGTATATGTAGTTTGGATTATAGAAAGTAGCGTTTACATGCAGATTGGCTTCATTGAAGTAGCGTATACATTCTGACATATGATTTTTGAGGTTGTAGTTGATTCTGGTTGTTGAAGCAGTGTTCTGGGTTCATCTCTATGTTCTGGTGACAATTATCTAATTGTTCATATTGAATGACTTTTGACAGATGCAATTTTATTTAATGATTATATTGCAGTGTTGATTGATTTTGAGCTTCAATGTTACTGATGGGTCCAATATGAAAATTTGATGAAATGTGTCCTACATATTGTGTTGTTGTGTACCATGGGTATTGAGTCTAAAAAGTTATGAGACATGGCCCTTGGAAGAAGAGTAAAGGTAGTATCCTTTTGTAGACCAGTGCCTATGTATTAGTAAAGATATCAGCCAGTACAAGAGCTAGGGGTGTCATGTGGAAAGAGTTAATCTTCCGGACAAAACCAACCTCCCTAGAAGCCTAAGACTTTCTAGTGACAAACAAGACAATTAAGAGCAATCCTTCTCTAAACATGCATTTACCATACAAGAAATCAAGTGTTTTAGATCCTACCTGTAGTCCAACGCTGTTGTAGTAGTCTAGCCTCGTCGATCCAGATGAGCTCCTACTTCACTTCGAAACCTGCATACACTAACAATCAAACGATTACATAACACCTGAATATCTCATAAAACAAAACATATTCAACATATAGACCAAGGAGTATATGAAACAATTCATTAACAACAAATCATTGAGAAGAATGGACTTATTTGTATTAATAGGAAACAAAAGGAACCATTACAACTTGAGCCTTGGTGTTGTGCAAGTTCCTCCCAGGGTCCAGCAAGAGTTTTCCTCTACTTTGACAAGCTCACCCACTTCCAAATGAAACAAGAAAGGATGGTAATCTCTCCTCACAAGCTTACAATGGAAGTCCTAATTCCAGCATCATCTACCCTTTGGAATGTTCAGCTTTTCAACCTCCCCTCCCTTGGCCCAATGCCTGTATTTATAGTGTTCTAGAGGAAGTTATTCAGTTCCAACATCAATGGGATACTCCCTCTTTTGGATGGGGTAGCTCCTCTCTTGATGGGATAAGTTCCTCTATCATAGGAGTGCATGAACCATCTGGAGGCGTTCAATACACGTCAAACACTCTTCTAGAAGGCTCTAGAAGTGACCACAAGTAACTTTTTAAAGATGAAACTCGCGCCTTTTGACCTTTACAGGGGTACGCACCCATCCTTTGGCTTACAGAGTGTACAAGTACGCAAGTGCAGTGTGTTTGGGCTGCGTACACGCAGGCAAGGTAGAGAGAACCTGCGTACCCAGAGATAAACATGTTT